>CAJUYH010007482.1:0-17486 GCA_910591685.1 Galerucella tenella | reverse complement strand
CATAGGTACCAAACTATGACTTGGGACGTACTAGTATAGCTCCAAGGCTGTCCCAGCTTAATTTCGTTGATATTGGACATTTTTCTCTGAGTATACAGTAAGAAAAGAATTTAAAAAAAAGGTGTGAGGTATTGTTAGGCTTTATGTCAATTCCAAAACAAGATAGGTACTTTTTATTACCAGGGAAGTACTAGAAAAGCTACAAGGTGGTCCCAGTATAATTTTATTAGTATAGAAACTTGTATTTCAAAAGATACACCTAACCTAACTAACCACCTAACCTTACTAGGACTTTTGGGACGTACTAGTATAGCTCCAAGGCTGTCCTATTTTAATGTCATAAATATTGGACCTTGGAATAAAATTATACACCAAGAAAACGATGGAAGTGAAATAAAAAATGTATAATCGTTGTATTATCATTTTTCTTTTTAAAACCCCGCCGCTACTGCCTCTACAATTACTCAGCTATGTCAATATTGTTCTAATTTAAAGTTAAATTTAGTTTGCTTAGATTATTTGACGTAGATATATTTTCAAGAGGTAGATAAGAAACTATAAAATGTGTGACGTTTAATTAAAAGACCCATATAAATGTTACAATGTTTTGTTTGTGTTAAATCTCAACTTTGCTACATTTTGTATTACATCCAAAATATCCAGATACCCTTCGTAGACTTGAAATAATTGTTTGCGTGTTCCAGTGAATTTAAAATGAATATTTTATGCAAGCATCTATCCAACAACTTTATCAAAAATGATTACTTACGATTTTCAAGTCCATTTAGTTCGAAAAGAAGCGTGAAAAAAATGAAAATGTTCAACTTAGTGACTAACATTTTGAACAATAGTATTAATAGCCAGAGGAAAAACATTGGTCGTTAAATACAAGTTGAAATTCGTGCTTAATCTTTTTTTTAAACTGTTTTAATTTTAAGGTGATAAAAGATTATTATAATAAAGTATGTCCCTAATATACTATAATGATTTTTAAGGATTATAATAAAGGATGTCCCTATTATACTCTATCTAAAACAAATATGATAATTGTTAATATAAAAAGTAGTTTAAGAACAAGCAAAATTTATTAATCTCAACAATATTCATTTGGCAGTAAATCTGTCACATCCACAGCTAATCCCTCCAAAATTCCCAAATAATATTCCCTCCATCCTTCCGGATAGTAATCATCTCTTGGTAGAGGTAATGTAGGATGAGCGTGGTGTTCAATAATAGCTGGAGGAATATAAGTCTCCAACACATCAAGAACGTTTGTCTCAGGAACATGTAATGAAGGCTCTTCGGGATAAAGAATTACAGGCTCTACTAATGGTGTAAGCTCAGCTTTGGGAATTTCATCAAAGAGGCTGTCCAGAAGTTCTTTGGGGCTTGAAGGTTTGGGTATTAAATTTTCTGGAAAAAAATATATACAGAGTGAGTTAGGTGGAGCTGTACGTGTACATACTCCTAGTTAACTAGTTTTGAAAATAATTAGGGTAAAAACGGGGTACCTCTCTTAATTAGACTTCCGGTAAAGTTCCTCATGCATGCATTACAGGAGCAATGAGAACATGCCCAACGGCAGACATGGAAGTGATTCTCAACCTCACCCCTCTACATAAGGTGGTGGAAAGCGTTGATGGAAAGTAGAGAGGGAATCATTAAAAAAAACCACCTCCTCACTGATTAAAAATCAGACAACCTGGGACATGCCACAAGACGGTATTATGAAAAAGTATAACTTTTCAAAGAAATTCGTTACGGAATTGAGCAACAAGAAGGAATGGGATCCAAATACCATTACCAGACCTGGAAAGAATGCCATTCAATGGTACACAGACGGCTCGAAAGATATACTGGGATACGAGTGTTCGAGCCTGAAAGCTTGGGAAAAATCCCAAGTATCTTCCAAGCAGAAATCCACGCCATAAGAAAGTGTGCCCAGTTCAATATTGATAAAGGATACAGAAGACAAAGGATTATCATAATGTCGGATAGTCAAGCAGCCATTAAAGCACTGAGCTTTTGTGTAATCAGTTCTAAAATGGTGTGGGAATGCCTAGACAAACTAGGAGAGAACAATATAGTCACCTTACTCAAGGGCGTCGCCAAGGGGGGGAAGGGAGGGGCAGCTGCCCCCCCCCCCTAGAGATTCTAAAAAAGTTGCCAAATATAATGCAACCAAAGTCCTAAGTCTTTGAGTTGATTTGCTTGAAGTTCAAGCCTTGAACAATCATTCATTCATTCCCGTACGTCGAAACTCGAATGAATTCACCAATTCCACTCCTAATATTCCGTACTACGTACTACGCTCTGCTCTACTCTATCGTTGAAGGGGGAGAGGGGAGTGGGGAAGCAACATGTAACCGCGCGGCGCCCGCGCCACCCCGCACAGCCTCCTTTGTTTTAGCATCTGTCTGTAATTTATTCGTGCGTTAGCGTTGCCACTGCCCGCTTTTACGTTTGTTTTGTGCGGGAATCTGTTTTGAGAAGAAAATTGGTACCTAATATTGCCAGGCTCTGCGAAACCAGATGAAGTGAGAAACATAAAACTATCAGAGTATTTAAGGAGACTCGAAAAAACGCCTTTCAACTCCATGCGGCTGCTTTCAAAATTCCGTTTATACTTTGTATTACTTTGATAGCTAAATACTCTGCTTTGTTGGAACCTGTTGTCAACGCACTCCAATCCATAGCTTTGGATGTGGTTAAGGCCTCGCAACACGTCAAGCGCATTTTGCAATTGCTTAAGAGCCACCGTGATAATCCCGAAAGAGTCACAGATGATATTATAAAGGATGCTACTGTTGTTGCGGAGAAAGTCGGCCTGGAGGAGGATATCACTTCAATGCCGCGCATTGTTGGGAAACAACGTCATCGAAGCAATCACCCAGCAGAAAGACCTTCAGAATACTGGAAAAGATCGTTAATAATACCTTACTTGGACTCCGTTATTACATCGCTTGAAACAAGCTTTGCTGAAGAAAATACTCCATCATTTGCTTTAGTGTGGACCGAAAACTTATACATGGAAACTTACAAGATTCAAATTCAAACTCCTTTTTATTCTATTTTTCTAATAAATGTTATTATAACTTATTCACAAGTTTTTTATTGCATAGTTAAGAGCTCGTGCTCGTGTAGCTTTACACATTGGACTCTGTACTGTCACAGACTATAATATATGTATATAGTACTAAGATACTGTTGTTATTACAATCGCTGTAGATGTAAGGCTCGTAGTACAAGTGAAAAGCTTCATGTGCTGTCGACTTTACCTACAATTCATACCTACTTTTCTCATTCATAGAGAATGAGAAAAGTATGAATTGTAGTAGGTAAAGTCAACTTGCCCCCTCCTGCGCCATCGGCTGGCGACGCCCTTGACCTTACTATGGATTCCAGGACACACTGGAATAGAAGGAAATGAAATAGCAGATGAACTAGCAAAGAGGGGGACTGAAATACCTTTCTGGGGGCCTGAACCCTTTTGCGGAATCAGCCCCAATGTGATATTGGAAGAAGTAGGTAAAGCCGAGAAAAAGAGAAGATCTGACCATTGGAAAGATCTAGTAGGGCTTATACAATCAAAGACTCTTTTGGGTGACTACAACCTGTTCAGATCAAATGAATTCATAAGTCAAAGTAAAAAAAAAAGAGTCTTAACAGGTATCCTAACGGGACATTGTCGCCTGAATGGGCAAATCATGAAAAAGCTCAAAATAGTGGAGGAAGAAGAATGCAGAAGTTCCTCATGACTCACAGTGTTTCAGGTTGCAATTCAAATGAAAAAAAAATAGTTTTAATAACACTTACTCAATAATTTAAATAAACTCGGTTTGTTCAATTTGTGCAGTGAGCTTTTGAAAAATGTTGGTGCTGAATCACTTGAATGTTCATTTTTTAATAATTTTCCCAAACCAAAATCGAATGGATGTACTTTTTTGTCTAAAATATAAAAAAAATTTATTACAGAACCATAAACTGCACAGCGAACTCGAAACAATATCTTTGAGTGAGTTGGGTCAGGTTTATTATTCCATCCCATCCCATCAAAAACCTCTGGATCTTCCAGAAACTCTTAGAACTTCATAAAAGTATAATCTTAACAGAAAAAATCGTCCTTACCAAATAAGATTGATCCTTTATTCAAAGGAAATCCTAAAATTAAAATAATTATAAGAAAGTTTACGTAAGTAGTGAACATATTGTTGACTGACATTGGATGGAACACGTGTACGAAAAATATAACGTGGTAGAAAACAAAAAAAAAACATTAATAACAAATAGGTAGGTAGATAAAGCACGAAATAAAAACTCGTTAGGTGAGGAGTTGAATCGCATGTTTTTATCATGCATCTCTGGAAAATTAAGTGTCTACGACGGAGAAAATTCTTAGTAGATTGGAGGTCACGTCCTCAGTTTTTTTTGGGGGTCGCGTGACTGGTAATTACCACTCAGAACAAGGGGGGTTCAAAGGGAATATTTTTTGTAAATGTACGGAAATTAACAGGGTGTCCCGTATACTAGAGGCATGATAGATCGTTGAGAAATATTTAAAATACCCAAATGCAACTTTTCTCTAACCTTCTTAGTTTGTGAGATACAGGTTGTTTAAAAGTGTAGAAGAAATACATATTTTATTTAATATCTTCTCGGGGAATGGAAGTAGAAATTTAAAATTTTTTGTATGTTATTTTCTCCTCAAAACACATCAACAGTTATATTTATATCAAATTCTAATAAGCCAGTGGCGTGGTACGAGGGGTTCGTAAATTTTTATTGTACCATATTTTTGAAACACCTTGTATTTAGATCTAAAAACTTTTAAATGCAATTCTTTATTTAATTTCCTACGTAAAAGGTACTCTTTGTTGAGCTCGATAGAACGTTCCATTTTCAAGATTTTTTACTTTTTATTAAAGTAATACACTTTTTTAAGTTGTTTTTCTTAAATAAATTTATATTTCAAGTATATTGCATTGTTCCAGTGTGTAAATCAACGTCTATTAAAACTACAGACAAAATATTTGTTACTTTACCTGGTGGAGCAAGCGAAAATACACTTAAGAGAAGTGCATTACTTTTGTTTGTGAAGACCATTTTAATGTAAGTACCTACTTCTATGCTGGTAATTTTTATTCCTAAAATGTTTGAGGTTATGTACCTATATGTATGGGAATCAACCATAAAAACATCATTTTCTTACGACCACACATCGAAATATGGTCGGTATATATTATATAAATAAAACATAGTCTAAATCGTACTTAAGATAATGCTTTAACTCCTCTTATTTCCTCTGCATTAAAGCAGCTGTTTGACTTCATAAATTCAAGCAGCATAAACGAGTCTACTTTGGGCAAGTTATCAGTTTGTGCTTCCACAAAACCTTCGCAAGCTATATCTTTACTCACAAAATATGAAAGAATTGTCACTGAACACTGAACTAGTAAATAAAAATATTCTTCCCAAAAGTTTCAAAATATCCCAGGAAATATCGAATATTTATGTCCACTTTCCACTTTACGTTGATTTTTAGAAATAAAAAAAGCACACACAAACACGTAATGGTCTCAAACAAACATATAATAGATATTTACGTAATTAGTAATGAAAAGAGCGATATTGTTCAACAAGCGTAATATTTGCCAAAACGAGCGCTAGCGAGTTCTGCAAATTACACGCGTGTTGAACAATGTCGCTCTCTTCATAACGTGTTTACGTACAACGTTTTATCTAATTCCGCGCTTTCATAATATTCAATAAAATCTTCAAATACAATGATTATATTGAAGTGGAATCAAATGGTGTTAGAAGTATTGTTACTATGATGTATTCACCCAGAAAATTGACTTACTTTAAATAACTGTGTCCTGAATAATTTTTTCAATGTTGAATAATGAAATAATTGTCAGTTTTGACAGTACCTACCTAATTAATAAATTATTCTTTGAAACTCATGTGGTATCTATATGTTGAAACATAAACAGTTACGTAAAGTTTTTACATAACTACTTTTCATAACTGATATATGGAGGTTACGAAAAATGTGACGTTACCTAACGTCAAGGAGTGTCGTAAAGTGTCACATTTGATAGCGGAATTAGATAAATGATATTTTTACGTCGATGAAGCAATTAATAGTTGATTAAAATACAATATAAACACACAACTACACATAACCTAATGCAATACCGGCCATATTGACATAAAGTAAACACAAGAGATATGACATCACATGTATCATCGGTAGCTTTCGGAAATCCTCGGGTTGTGGTCGGAAAGTGCATTGAAATTTGAATTTTATTTTAAAATTTGGGAGTAATTTCCAATGGAAACTGGTTTATTTCCTATTATTAGTAATTTTTACTATTATAAATTAATATCTAAGCAAAATATGAAATATGCGTGTACTCTATTGTTCGAAGTTTACAAAGAAGGATTCATACAAGCAAAAATTAAAACTTAGATTACTTTAAAACTAAAACTAAGAACATATAAAACCATGTAATGTAATGTAGATGTTTATGCCAGAAACTGCGAGAAACTAAGGCATTATTTTTAGTTTAACTCTTCATTTTTTGGTCCAATACCCACGTTTCGCTGCCATAAGTAAGTATCGGTCTAAAAACTATTTGGAATACTGTCATTTTGGTTCTTTTTGAGAAAAAAAAAATGGTACCTACTTAATCTATTTCGAGCATGAATGAAAAAGTGAAAATTTGTCAACCAGTGTGCAGGAAACATCAACCATTATTATTTTCTCCGGGTATATTTGTAATCTTACATTTTGGTAACGCCTGTGTCTTCTGATTTGTTACAAAATAGTGACCTTCAAACCCACACGATAAGAGCGCTTTTGTCTATAATTGATTGCACTGAATGCATTTTTGCTACGTCACATAAATCAAAAGTTCATTATTTAAAAACTTTTTCTACGTATTTCTACATCTATTTTTCGCATGAAATAATTTGAATACCAACCGAAATGTAGCAGGTTTCAATGTATATACAAACATTCGACCAAGTTTACTTTACACAGTTAGATATGTGTGTGTGATAAATAATTTCTAGTTTACCATACAACTTGTTGCCAACTACATCATTAGTCCTTTCTGGAAAGTTGGGAACCATCAGAATTGTGTTCCCAAAAGGCTAAACAAGCTTTCTGAATGTGTTTTCGATTTAACTCGATTTTCCGGCCGAGTTTCTAAACGTGTTTATGCAAAAACTTCATGTCGAAATGAGCTTGTTAAACTAACTTACCTAACTTACCGTTTTGGCATCTAGTTTTTTATTTTTTATTGTAGTCTATTAGTTTATCTACTCGATCTGCTGTATCGTTAAATTATTTACAATGTTCCATCCAGAGGCGCCCCCATTGTTGTGGAGGGAGCGGAGCTAGCCAATCTCATACATAGAACAATAAAAAATTTCTCGGATAGCCAAGCGGCTTTGAAAGCACTTAGCTCTCTCCACACACACAACCTAGATGAGCCCGTCCCCCCAGGATGTTCCTCTCTAAGCGAGGTACATCTCCGGGGAGGACTTCCACCACTTCCCCCCATCTTATCCGATGGGTCTCATCATCATAGTTCACGTTTCGGCGTACAGCTCGTCCCTAGCTAAAAGGGCTAGCAGCTGGGGGCGAGCCGTCTTCTCTTTGGCCGTGTAACCTCGGTGGTTTTTTCTTCGGCGGTCTTCCGTTGTGTGTGTGTTTGCGCTGCCTCTACAAAGTGCGTCCTCAGCCGGCAATTTCGGCTGAAGCTATTTGTGTATTAAGAGCGGAAAGTGATACTTTGCCGCTTGAGCTTGGGCAATCTGCCGAAAGCGGCAACGCACTTTCTGCTCGAATTGCACACGAGATTTTTTCTACGACCTTATTTTTAAACAAATAATAAAAAAAAAACATGAAAAGTACACTTTATTAGAATGTGATGTTGAAAACATGTAACAATTACTTATTATTTTTATTTATTGAGAATGTTTGTGACTTCTTTGCTTTATAACCCACTACAAAAATGCAATCAGTTTAGTGTATTTACTGATGTTAATATCATTTTTTACTTGCAAAGTGCTTCGAAGCATCGAATATTGTGACCACAAGGTTGAAGATTTTAGAGTTTTGGATTTTTCGCCAAAATAAGTCAGCAATACATTCTCCGAATATTTTTTAATTTTTTTTGAGCGGCACCAATCCATGAAAATATTGTATTGTTTTTCGTATTTACCTCTGGATTTAGTTGGCAGAAGATTAAGAGTAATATTTTTAGCAAAATCTGCTATATCCGGAGGTGTTCTTGAAAATTCACTGTCACTATCCATTTTTCAAATAGCTATTTATAAACAGACAACTTTTTTATAAACTAAAAATGAAATAATGACGTTTCATTAATTCCATAGTCTACTATTTTCACAAAATAGTAGGTAGGTACTTAAATATGCAATCACTGTTGCATCTAGGTGTATAATGCATTGCCTACCTTCTGACTGTTATATTTCTACTACGTAAACTTGTCCGTATAAATCAATACTATGAAAATAGGAATCTGCAAAAACGATCAAGAAAATTGTCAATCTTAACAACGTTATATTTGTAATAAGTTGTAAATATTAATTTTTATCTTGAACTAAGAAATAAATCCTTCACTGTAGTATTGAATCAAAATAATATCAATGTATGAGGTTTAAATTATTTTATAATTTCAATAAAATTAAACATATAAAATATACACCTCCATCTATTTGTTGGTAGCGTAACCTGCTGCGTTGTAAATCCAGTAACTTGTATAAATATCTTCAAATATTAATATTTCAACTAAAATATTCGGACTGCTCTACATTTTGTTTTAATATATCTATTATTTACTACCCTCCTTTAGTTTATTGTAAATGAAAACAGGCGAGCAGAAAAGTACGCTCTAGAGCGTAAATAATGTCAATTATGACAAATCGCGGAAAACATCAACTTTGCGGTTAGATTTGAGTGTGCAAAAGTCTACTTTGGGTAGTGATCGTAGGAAAACACCTTTATAGAGTGTGCCTTCTTTTCCTCCGATCTCTTACAAGCGACTTTAAGCCATTAGCTGAGCTAATAGCTTTGTCATCTGTTCGAGGATCTGTTGTTTCGTTGTTGTCGTCGTTGTTTTCTTGTTAGCTGCGGCTTGGGCGTAATAGACTCAATAGACTCTTGCCAGTCGCAGTGGATTGCCTTATCACCGCAAATCTAATCTAACCTAAAGGTTGGGGTATGGTAATAATCAGCCTCAGTTATTTTTAATTACGTCAAGTATCAGTAGCGGCGCGACATATTTGATAATATAAGTATTTACAGTAAAAATTTTTACTTGAAAGCACATGGTCGACTTTTTTGCTGGTCTAATAATTTTTTTAACAAATTTACATCAAATTTGAAATTATGATACGCATTCAGGAAATAACATTATTATTGATCACTTACCTTGAAATTGTCGACTTCCAATTTACTTTTTACTTCTCTAAAAACTTTTAATGGAAATTCCGAAAGGGAGACCCGAAAATGTATAACAACTAAGAATATGCCGTTTTGCGACTGATTTAATTTAATATAGATGTATCAAACCAGAAACTGGAGAGCATCGATAATGAATTCATATCGGAAGTAATGTTCGGGAAAAGTAAAGCGAGCCAATTAGGCGGGTAAAATGTCTTTGAAATACAATATTTGAAAAGGATTTTTATTGTTGAACGAATCGGAGAGTTTGATTTTGATTATTTTATTGAAGAAACGATCAAAATCGAGTTGATGTTTAAACGAGTACACGCATATTTCATATTTTGCTTGGATATTAATTTATAATAGTAAATATTGTAATGTTTTTCTTATTTATTTAAACAGTTTTTACCGTGGGATAAAATTATACGCTCACTATGGCTAATTACTATTGATTTATTGTAGAAACACTTACACACTATAATAAACTTAATTTATATACACACTACTTAATGTCTATTAATTTATCTACACTCGGTATAATAATTGTCCTAATTTATCTTCAACACTATTTATATTCACTTCTGTTCACTCACTGTATACTGAAACTGTTCACCGAGTCACTGTATACTGAACAACTTCTCCACTCACTCGAAAACCCGCGAGTATATAATCCCTCGAATCTCTAGAACTTTCTTGAATTCACCGCCTTGTACGCTGTTGGAGAACAGTCTCGATCATTACCTGTTGAAGAACCTTTCTAGAAAGGTGGTATTCATAGTTTGCGACAGGACCGGCTTCCGAATGACTGAGTTCGTATACAATATGATATCAAAAATTACTAACAATAGGAAATAGACCAGTTTCCATTGGAAAATACTCCCAAATTTTAAAATAAAATTCAAATTTCAATGCACTTTCCGACCACAACACGAACGCTACCGATTATACGTGTGATGTCATATCTCTTGTGTTTACTTATGTCAATATGGCCGGTATTGCATTAGGTTATGTGTAGTTGTGTGTTCATATTGTATTTTAATCAACTATTAATTGCTTCATTGACGTAAAAATATCATTTATATGTTTGTTTGAGACCATTACGTGTTTGTGTGTGCTTTTTTTTATTTCTAAAAGTTAACGAAAAGTGGAAAGTGGACATAAATATTCGAAATTTCCGAGGATATTTCAAAACTTTTGGAAGAATATATTTTATTTACTAGTTCAGTGTTCAGTGACGATTCTTTCATATTTTGTGAGTAAAGATATGGCTAGCGAAGGTTTTGTAAAAGCACAAACTGATAACTTGCCCAAAGTAGACTCATTTATGCTGCTTGAATTTATGAAGTCAAACAGCTGCTTTAATGCAGAGGAAATAAGAGGATATAAAGCATTATCGTAAGTACGATTTAAACTATGTTTTATTTATATAATATATACCAACCATATTTCGATGTGTGGTCGTAGGAAAATGATGTTTTTATGGTTGATTCCTAGACATATAGGTACATAACCTCAAACTATTTAAGAAAAAAATTACCAGCATAGAAGTAGGTACTTACATTAAAATGGTCTTCACAAACAAAAGTAAAGCACTTCTCTTAAGTGTATTTTTGCTTGCGCCACCAGGTAAAGTAACAAATATTTTGTCTGGAGTTTCAATAGACGTTGATTTACACAAGATTTACACACTGGAACAATGCAATACTTGGAATACAAAGTTTTTTTTTCGGTTTTATTCATTTTTAAAGCTTTCAGAAACAAATTAGGTCACAAGAACTCAGAGCGTGATACACGAATAAGAACGTAAACAAATGACGTCACACCATGAGGCAGCCATCATCTTGCCTCTCTCTGGCAACGCCGCTGCTAATATGCCACTGTTTTACCTTCATTGAACACAAAAGAATTACGAGATTTTTGGTTTAATTCCAGTACCTATATTGCTTTTTTCATGGCATATGCATTGATGTATTTTTTCGCAAACTTCAAATGCCGGTGGATTTTTCATTTCCCAATAATCGACTGTCCAAAATAATGAAAAAAAAAAATTAAAAAACAAAACATCGGAGCCATTTTAATCGACCCATTTTTCGTTTATATATTTACAAGCACAAAATTCCAATTCCATATGTCATTGCACTTCATCCAACCAATATCATATGATTAGTTTGTAAGATACAGGGCGTTAAAATTAAAAAATCCACTCAGTAACAAATTAACTCATTAGAAGTGTCAGAGTGAAGTTAAACGTCGAAAAAGTGAACAAGAGTTACGCAATAAATTGAAAGAAAAAAGATGTCCACCGAAATTGTGAAAATCGAAAAATTGGAGTATCGAGCCATCTCAAGTACCTGTATTTAAAAGGGTTAAGAGGTAAGTATATTTACGAAGATATTCTTAATACCCTTGGTGATCAATGTCCTTCGTCCTCTCCAAGACCTAAGAAGTTTCGTGCCCAAAAATCTGCTAAAAAATTTCTTGCTTCAGTTTTTGTTGGGATTGCCATGGAGTAATAATGATTTATTTTTTGGATAAGGGTAGAACAATAACCGGAAATTACTATTCGACATTACTGACCACTCTACGGGAAAAAAATAAAGAGAAAAGACGCGGAAAGCTATCCAAAGGTGTTTTGTTTTTGTAGGACAACGCCCCTGCATACAAATCTCATGTTGCCATGCAAAAAATTCGTGATTTAGTGTTTGAATTACTAGAACACCCCCCTTATTCACCAGATTTGGCTCCGTCCGACTATAATCTCTTTCCTCAACTGAAAAAAAGTTTGAAAGGTCGTATATTGAGTTAAAATTATTGTGGTATAACTCAGTCGTTGTTTTAATGAATTAATATGCAAAAAAATATACTGACAACTATATAGTTAAATTCGTCAACAATAACATTGTTTATACATAGTCAACAAGACAGTAGCTGCAAGTTAAGTCTTTGCTAGTGTATGTTTCAATAAAAATTACTTCTAAAATATAACAGACAAGGTATCCGACCCCAATCACTATATAGAGCGTTAAAGTTAAAAAAAAACTCACTCAATGAAGTTGCAGTTGTTTTTGACAGAGCAGTAATTAAACCTAACATGGAGGTCAGTGAAATCGACCGTATCTGCCTGTGACAAATATACAAGTTAAATTAGTTTCAACCTGACCTAAAATAGTTTACATTTTGGATGAAATTTCGATAGCTCGTATAGAGAATGTCCTATAACCTTAAAATTCATCAATTTCGTCTTCTTTTTTATAGTATTCTTCGATTATTTCAGATTATTCGAAGAACATGGCGAGCTTATACAACTTTTCGAAAAATTCAAAGAGTTAAAAACCAAAGAAGATCAAGCAAATAGTTTGGAGCTACAAGAGCACGCCAGTACTGTAATGAATACTTTAGACGAAGGCATCAAAGGGCTGGACAATTTGGACGCTTTTTTTGAATATCTACACCAAGTTGGTGCTACACATCGTCGAATACCGGGATTCAAGGTCGAATATTTTTGGGTAAGTAACAGAATAGTATTGACCTACAGGGTGAGTGATATATTTAGTATTTTTGGAATAAAGAGAGCTAGGGCAAGTGGTACTACTTTGTAGGAATGTAGGAAGTGGCAGTATAGCTGGGTTTTGACGTACTGATGATGAAAAAGTATAAATTTTCAAAGAAATTCTTTACGGACTTAAGCAACAAGAAGGAATGGGATCTTTAGGTCTTAGTGAATGTCACACCAAAATACATACATACATTGGCGTACTTTCTTAAGGCGATGTGTTTTTTTTTGTTTCAGAAAATCGAAAAACCATTCCTGGAAGCAGTTGAGATAACTTTAGGCGATAGATACACTCAAAACGTAGAAAGTATATATAAAATAACAATAAAATTCATAATAGAAACATTGATAAAAGGTTACGACAATGCGAACGCACCCACGTGAAGATCGTCAGACTGAAACTAATTACTTTAATGTGTACTGCTATATGTAAAAAAAAACAATTTGTTTTTTATATATATAGAACCAATTTAACCAATAACCGGTGCAGTAGATCTTCGACAATTCTTTCCCGGGCGTTAATTTTTTGTGCTATGAAATAATTTTGGAAAATACTTATCTTTGTAAATAATTTGGTGGGTACAAATTAAGAATTGAATCTATTTAGGGGATGAATTGTCCAAGAGGAAGTTGACTGTGAACCGAGACCCGCCCCCTGCGTGTATCATGTAAATATTTTCGTGTGTATGTATTTATTTTTTGTATGTTTTTAAAAAATATTGATCTATTTTCTTCAATAACTCTTAAAGTATCAATTTAAAAATTATGAAAAATTTATATTTGATTCCCTGGTAACAAGAGCTTTCATTTGATATGTCACAATGTATAGTTTTCAGAAAAAAATGACTCTTTGCACCCCCCCCCCCCCCCCCCCCCAAAAAAAAAAATACTGGAAAATACGTCGATTCGCGGATCTGTTTTAATTGAAATAGAGTCCCTGTTTCTTGTTGTCTAAACATTATTACCTATGTCAATTGTCTAAATATAAGAATAACTTATTAAATTCAATTAAACACAAAAAATATTTTTTTAAATAGAAAAAATACCAGCCAACGGTAAATTTAAAATAATTTCGGCTTCTTCTAACGGGTTGAAACCAGAGAAGATAGAAATTGTAAAAATCTTACAATTCTTCTTATATTTTTTTGGACACCCTGTATATTTTTCATTAGTTGAAGGACATTTTACTGGCTTTGAAAAAATTTCAGATCACGGATTCAGTATCTTGGAAATTATTAACAGTTTTTACAAAATATACAGTGTTTTCTAAAAATGCATTAAATTTAAAAAAATCTTAATCGTGGAACACCCTATATGTATACAGCTGGTATTGTGGTTTGGAATAATAAAAAAATGGATATAGAAAAATATTTTTCGTGTGGAATATACAGGGTGTTTCATAAAAAATGTGGCTTCCTTACTAGGGTGAAATTGCTTAGTATAAAATTTTCCTACGGACACCCTGTATCTTTATTACGGATTTTTTTTACGTTATCACACCAGTGGTCCACTTTATCTTGAAACACTCTGTAGATTTATATTGTTGGTTTATTTTTCTTCGTGTACAGAACTAGCTTTACGGCAGATAAACTGAAAAATATCTGATAAAACTGGTAATGATAGATTTAGATTGCTGTTCTTCTTCTATTTCTATTATTACTACACGACTATGCCATATTAAAATAAATACTCTCTCGAAATTAACTGAGATCTGATGATTCATTAGTTTGGATCTCGTTTGATTTTGATTTAAACTTATTTAAAATAAATGTTTTGAGAATATATCATTCAGCTAATCGATATTTCATTCAGTGGAGCTGCAAAAGTTAATTTTTATTGTACCATAATCACGATTTTATTAATTTTTTTTGGATATTTTTAATTGTTGAATGGATTATTGGGATATTAATTGCACTAGACTTTGTTCCGTGTACCTCTACTACTGACACAAATTAGAATTATTTGTAAAATTATTATAATTATCGAGAACTGTCATATTCGTACACTAAAATCGATTATTAACCGAAATCATTCGAATTATGTCATTTATGTCAAGTATAGTGGGTATACCAACTTAAAAATGTATAAAAATATATCACACAACTTTACATTTTCTAAGTTGGCGGTACTGGACTTCAAAAATTGACAGATTGAGCTTAGTCAGTCATTTGACATCAAAAACTGAGTATGGTTGTTCTCGATAATTATTTACATTCATATATAAGATAAATTTTTCTATTATATTTTCGAAATACTCAGAAAAGATATTTTTATTGAAATATCAATGCTTTTGTTCGATGTGAACGCTTTAATTTCTTAATATTTAATATATATCGATGTTAAATATGTTTCTCTGTTTGCATTTCTCATAAATGTTAATTGTATAAATTGTAAATTTACGTTTTATGAATATATGTACAATTAAAGTTAAATATAGTTATAATATTTTATATTTGTAACAATTGTATTATTTGTTAGAATTAAATTTAAATGAAAACAAATATTTTGTTGTTTCAATTCTACTAATTTAATGGGTTAACCATTCCATATAATAGTTCACCCTTCCCCTTCTTTTAACACGTAACCTGTGACTGTTGTAGCTAGACACTTGTGACAAATCTGTCTTCGGTCTGCAGATAATACCATGTAATGTTCAGTAGATTATCTAAGATAATAGATAATACGTATATTCGCTGATTCAATGTAGGTTTTAAGCTACTTGCCACTTCATCAGAGACGTCATTAACAAAAAAACGATTTCTGTCGTATTAACCATAGATAAAACATACAGCATAATCGCTAAAAATGGACTATGAGCCCAATGTCAACTAACTGTCAACGTCAACAACCCTCATATGGTAACTGTCAGGTTGAATAAACATATTTTTGAATAAAAGTTATTTATTTTTGAAAAATATTTATGTATAAATGCAGAAGGATCAAAAGGAACTTATTTGAAATGAATAATATATGTCGAACTTGTCTCAGCAGTTCTAATCTTTCCTCAATGCACAATTATGAAAGTCTAACGGAAAAAATTGAAGCAATTTCTCCTATCAAAGTAAGTAAAATGTAGCAATATTTATTTAACAAAAATAAAAAATGGATTTAATTATAGATAATATTAGATCCTCCAAATTACCCCACTGTGATATGCCAAGAGTGTGTTGATAAGATAAATCTCTTTTACTGTTTTCAAAAAGTAATTATTAATAGTAATAATGAACTTAAAGAAAAATATTCAACAATCTTAAGTAAAAGTGTGGAGAAGAAAAATAGTACAAAAAGAACCAGAAATAGAGACTGTGATATAAGTGAAAAAGTAACAAAACTATGGTTGAGAAGTGATCCAAATAAATTTGAAATTATTAGAGATCCAGAACCAGAGCAAATTAATGAAGAGGAGTTAAATGATGAACAGAAACTAATTAAAGAAGAAATCGATACATCCCTAAAAGACAAATCACTAAAATGTAGTAGTTGTATGCTAGATTTTACTACAAAATCAGAATTACTTGCCCATATGAAAATAATTCATAAAACATGTAAAAAAGAAAAATCTTTGTGTTGTACTAGCTGCAATGTAACGTTTACCTCTCAAGCAGAATTATTAAATCACAATAGGAACTCTCACATGGATCCTGGAATATGCAACATTTGTGGGATGGTGGTGAGAGCAGATAATCTAAAAAAACACGTTCAAAGACATTCTGAAAAACCAGTCAATTGTAAAATATGCTTAAAAGAGTTGAAAAACTCGGAGTCTTTAAGAGGCCATTTACTAATACATAAAAATACTTCATACGAGTGTGAAGAATGTAATCGAACATTTAAATTAAAAGCAGAGTATCATCGTCACTTGAAAAAACATACAGGTAAGTACATTTATTTTATATACCAAACAGTGCTGCCAATCAAAGATTTGTTGCAGATCCAAATACTCGTAAAAAAATGTGTACCATATGTGGAAAACATGTAAGAGACATTCAAAGACATCTTCTTACACATTCTGGAGAACGGCCTTTCCTCTGTAATTTCTGTAACAAAGGTCTGACAAGTTCTTATGCTCTTAAATTACATATTCGACAACATACAAATGAAAAACCCTTCCTTTGCAAGTACTGTGACAAGAGTTTTGCCCAGAAGATATCTTTGTTGGCACATTTGAAGTCCAAAGCTCACAACCAGGGAAAATAATAAGTATCATCTTTCATTACTTCAATTTTATTTGTGGTCTGACATTGTTTGTAACATTTTCGTGTAAGTTTAAAGTTTGTGCACCAGAATTGTCGGTTAATTGTCTTGCCAAGTGTATGCAGTAAGTAATAACAGTACTTTTTTTAAATTAATTCATTGATAGTAGTCCGGGGAAGTTAGTCCGAAAGTTGTGGTGAAACGAAAAAGATTTCCACAGTTTTTCGTCCATAACTTTTTTAGATTTTATTGTACAAAAAA
>CAJUYH010007481.1:0-17490 GCA_910591685.1 Galerucella tenella | reverse complement strand
CTCTCTCTCTCTCTCTCTCTCTCACTCTCACCCTTTACACTATTTCTCCACCCTGACTATACATGTACACATATATAGCTTTTACCTCAGCGCGACGAGGGGGTTGGCCGCTCTGGCCTTCTCGCGTATACCTCGTAGCCCGCAGTTTAAGTGATTTGCGACGCGGTGGAGCCGCCATGCAGATCCTTTTGCCTGTAGCCGAGAGCATCCCCTCAATTCCCCTCAGTTCTGCCATTTCGCGCGCGCATCGTCGCCTCTCTTTCTACATCGGCCTTCATTCCCAACTATCCTCCACCTCATTCTGCTCTTATACCAACGAGCTCACCCTTACCCTCTGGTGCCATTGGCAAACGGGTACGCCTAGCCCACTGTCTCGATATGCCAGTTAAGGATTAACTAAGGGCAATCTATATATACCCAATATATTTATATATATGTAGTTTTAGTATAGTCGTATTCTGTGGATTATTATAAATTGTGCAATAACGAAAAACTGCATTCACATGAAGAAATAATTTATTGGGATATATATTTAGATGGAAATCATTGGATTATATTTTTGTGGGGTATATGATGAGATATATATATATATATATATATATATACACTATTGAATAATGGGATATAAATATATATATATATATATACTCCATGCAGTAAAGTAAATGGATGTTGGTGTGAACTGTTGTGACGAGCACGTAGTCCTGCGGATATGGAGCCAATCAAGAAATCTCATCGCGTCAGCAGGTTTATACCCAACTACCGTCGTCTTCTCGGTTGTTATCCCTGACTCTGCGACGTCTCAGTGCTTCGCCTCTTCGTGACTCTACAACGTTAAGACACCATTCCACCATTACAAACACCACGACCCCCGCCATTGCCACTGATATCGTTCATCGTGACTATAACGATTTTTTTCACGTTTACACAATCGACTGTTATTTTATATAACAAAAAAAAAACAAATTATAAAACAAAAGCAATTTCACGAAATCCATTCAACTCGACATATAGATATCCCTTTATTCTTGTATATATTCGAATAAAACTAAACTTGAAAAAATGGACAAAATAATAAAAATATGCTTATTGATATACAATTTAAGGGAAAATAGTCGGTTAATGGGAACAGGGATGAAAAAAAACGAATACTTTGCAATAAGTATAGAGCGTTGAAGAAAAAAAGTGAGGAAGAGGGAGAGGAAAAGACAGAGATATGTATACATATACATAGACCATGGAACTTGATGGAATTCCATAGATCCACGTCGGCGTCGAGACAGAGTCGGCTAAGCAGCCATTTAAATGCAACCGATGTGTCTCGGGGAGCTATTACATCTGATGGACGGTTATTGACGCGCTCTGGCTTATACCGAGCAGCAAGCTTCCACTTCACCACCCCTCCCTTCATCCTACTAACTTCCCCCGACTGCGCCACATTCACCCCCGCTTCTCTATCGTTCGCTTATTCGTGGCATCCCTGCTCCGAACCACGATTCTATATATATAAATATAAATATATATGTAATGTTTGCCTTTGTGCGGGTGCATGAATGTTTGTATATTTGTGTATACATATATAAAGCGACCCTAGCGGGGGTTAGATTCAACTCAGCACGAGAGCAAGCGAGTGTCGGTGTAGATCCATGGGACAGCAGGGTGGGGGACATACCGCGCGACACATCGTGAATTGCCGTTGAAACTGTTGCGAAAACGCTGTCGCCCCGGATGCCGTCCAGGTTTCCAACATGTCTACCATCTTTCTATACATCCACACATACATACATCCATATATCTATGTACAAATGTGATATGTGCATATGTGTGCCCATGTCCAGCGAATACGAACGGTCGAATTACCGGGTTTACCGTATATCCAACGCGACTTATCCGAGAGCATAGAACACACAGTGCTAACGGAAAAAAAAAACAGAAAAAAATAAGTAGTAATGAAAAAAAAAAAAAAATAGTGCAACATGGACTGCGACAGTAAAGAAAAGAATATTGATGTGGTTAATTTGATCCCAGTAGAGGTGTCGTAATGTTTTATTTATTTATCAATATAATATATATATGTATGTATGTCTGACGATAAAATAATGTTACTACTGAATATTTCTCAAGTAGTTTTATAGAGGGAATTGCATATAATGGTGCTTTATATTCGATGGTTCGTATTCGAAAAGACCCAATGGACTACAATCGTCTCTTAATCCTGATACTCAAGTGGGAGTGTGACACTCCCTCTTATATTCCAATCCTCCATAACCCTATGTGAATGGGGGCGAGGGAAATGTAAAGGGGTCGGTACGATGAACAAGAGAAAAAGAGCGAAAGAGAAAGCGATCAAGAGAGATAGATAGAAAGAGAGGGAGATAGAAAAAAGCGACCAGGAAAGCGCGATATTATCGCTGCAAAAATATTACTCAGAAAATTGCCGGCGTGACTCCGTCCAGCCTCGTTAATTACCGTAAATTACCCATAATTATAAGGACTGTAAAAGTTTTTACTATCGTCATGGGGCAAGCAACGATGGGGGACCGAAGTGATGCAAAGCCTCAGTGGGGCCCACCTTGTCTGCGAATTTACCGAAGTGTGGCCCCTTCCCCCGCACCGTTTCACCTTTCTACCTCGATGCTAGAATATGAAACCTTACCTTATGAGACACTTTTCTAATAAAAGTTAAACCTTACCTCCTTCTTCCTTCACTACTCTTTTTTACGCGCTCTCTATTCAGGTATATATATATATATATACATATATATACTGCCAAAGCACTACTCGTGTGGTCGTTTGGTGTTGGCGCGATTAGAACGCTCTCATTCCCGTTAGCCATCAAGTCCAAAATGTCTGCCCAAAGTGGGACAAATGCGATAAGAAAATATTCTCTGCTTTAGTACTCTCCAGTGAGCAAGTTATGTCTGACCAAATTGCACACTTACTACTTACTTTACCACTACGTTTCTATATAGAAGACTAATTTCTTATTCATTCCATGAAATTATTACTTTTATCTTCTCTCTGATTTTTCATAATTCCGAAAGGCAACAGATTTATGCAAATATATACATATATATCTTGTATAAACACATACAGCCACATACTTGGTACTGTCCTCTGTGCTTAAATATAAAAATGCTATATACACATGTTTAACTGCATATGTACTGATTTGACTGAACTCGATCTCAACCGCACCAACCATCAGTCAATTTCAATGCACTCTTTCGTTCTTGATAAACGGATGTGCAAGCTTTATGGGCCACCTGTTGCACGTGTGTACGCGCGTCTCGTTCGTCCAACTTTCATACTCATTCTACTAGGAAGCGTGAAAATACGGTAAATAGATTTCTCTTTTTTCCTCTTTTTTCCTCTTTTTTTTTTCCATGAATTTCATTCGATATTGGATATGCTAACATGTTCGTTTTGTTTGCTTTCACACAAATCTATACGTTTGTATACTGTGTATAAATCTGTATACGTATCTGTACGTATTTGAATGTCGTACATAAATACTTGGTAATAAAATATTTTTTAACGTCATCGAAAGCTTTAACACAATATATATATACAAACTCACTGAACATACAAGAGGTTTTGGGATATAGTGGGTGGTGCGCATATCCAGGGTTGCCCAAAGACCCTATCGCTTTGCCGCGGACGAAACTCTGAGGATAGAACTCGAGGAAACGGCGCTTTGCCGCCACAAATCACCGACAATCTTGATTTACTTCTGTTTGCCCATTGGTTCAGTATCACTTGTGCAATAGCAAAGGGTAATATACCCGAACTGAGGGGACTAGTCTCCAAATATATACATATATTTGAATATATATATGTATATAGAATTGTATAGGGCTGCCTACTAAGCAACTGGCTATATCCGCCTTGCCATTAGGAAGCGTTAGATTAACTATTCTCTTGGCTACTTAAACTACTGTAGGATCATACACTATTACCACCTCTCTATTATACTATACAAATAAATTTATTATTATATGTACATATCGTTTCTGCCAAAGTCTCTATATTGCCAATTATTTATATAATTGTCATTTTTCACAAATGAACTTTCAATCGTTTAATATACTTAAATTATTTTTCGAATTATATTTATTAAAATTGATTAAATTTATTGCTGACTTGTTTGTGATATATTTTTTTATATTTTCATAAATGATAAACGTATACATATATATATATATAATACAATGGTAACGAACAAAATGGACGGATGATTTTAACAGCAGTATAGTCCGTCCATTTCACGCAATGATTTACAAGCATTAGCAAATATTAATTTCAATATATGTTTGACGATAAGGGGTGTAGTGGAGGTGAATTGAGGGAGATGAAGTGGGTGGTAGGACAGTAGCGCATGATGGGGACAAAAGCGAGACGACATCACCGGAAATGAAAGAGAAGTAGAGAGGGGCGTGGGGTGGGGAATTGGAAAGAGAAGGGAAAAAGTGTTTGGTGGGTAGATGGGAGTCGTTGGATGAGAGTGGGAAAGAGGTATACAAGAGGGAGACGGCTCGACGCCGCACGTCCCAGGCTACAAATCAACTGTTCCGAACAAATTATGAATGATATATTCGTTCCACGCGTTTGATATATGCATATCTCTCTCGTATATATATTATATATATTTGTGAATATGAGTGTTCTATATAGGAATGTAATGTCAGCTTGAAATGCAGTCGTGAATTTTGCAAAATATGCCGCGTTCAATGTATGAAATTAATTTTCAAAAAGTATTTTCCCAGAACAATGTGACGGCAAACAAAAATATATTTGTTTTTTTTTTTTTTCAACTATTTTTCAACGTTCATTTGCTTAAATGTTACATTAATTAACAATTCTAGTTCTATATATATATATATATATTGTTAAAAGTGATGAAATGTGAGAATACGAAACAGAAACAAAAATCCCAATTTATTTTATTTATTTGTTTTCATTTTATATCTATTTATTTTATTTCATTTTTTGGTGTGGCAAAAGAACGAATGATTGTTGCATTGCGATAACGTCCTAATGTTCCACAAGCGTTTGGCCATCGCTCGATCGTTTCGAATTTCCAACATAACATCCGCAATAACTTGCCGCTATAAAAGCCATCGACAAATCAAATTTCGACGTGATTCATTGGCAAACATAAATTTTGTGGAATTCAGACAGGTGAAACGACGGTGACGCCGCGGACATGTGTTCTCACCAGGCTCGTGTACATATATATACGCATACATACATATATGTATTGTATATGTGTATACATGTCTCACTCACTCATGAATTGCATGTCCCCATTGTGACATGACCTAACTCTGTCTATCACCCTCATTCACATCATGAATATATGTACATGAATACATGTTTTTTTTTATATATATATTTGCAATAGACACGTGTCGCGATATCCAATCATCCACCCTCTTCTCCCACAATTTTCGTCGTTATTTATTTTCTCTTGCACTCTCATATATATATAAAAGCCCAAAACTACAATCACTTTTACCCCTTTAAATAGATTATTTTTTTCCTTTCCTTTCTTTCCTTTTTCTGTTTTTCGTTTTATTATTATTTTTTTTTTCTCTATATTCGTTTCATCGCACCCGGTGGGCTTTGGTCGCTATACGATCTCTCTTTTTTTGCCCATCATGCCACGATATTTTGAGCTCACATTCTTACTTCCAACTACAAAGTTTTCGCGCCTTTTACCATGTAAAAGACGGTGCGCATCTTCAAGATATCGTACTTGCAACACCGCCGGCAAAATTTCCAATTTTCCACTGTAAAAACGGAAAAACAAAAAGAAAAAAAATCCAGCATAATAAAAAAAGAAAAACAATTCCCCGGCTTACAAAAAAAATTTCTATTATATGACAACAAATCTTTTTTTTGTTCCTTCACTGCTTAATCAAGATATTCGTACTCCTCTATAGCAATCATTATTGTTATTTTTCGTTATCAAAAAGAATTTATATATGAACAGTAATAATTTATTTAAACATGTATATATTCGCACAATGGAGACAATGGGACATGGTGATGACTGTGTTGGTTGTGATAGTGATGGTATGATGGTAGTGCGCGCAAACGCGTAGGAGGAACGGAATGTGGAGATTATCAGGAACGAAGCCAGTGTGGAATCCGTGCACGCGGTGCCTGAGCACCATAGCGGGTATAGCAAACGGAATGGCAGATAAGAAAGGTACACCCGACGTCACGTAGCGCTTTGAGTGTGATGGTTCTCCACCACTCTTCACCCGCTGCCACATTCATACATATATACAATATAAATACATACACACACAAATATATGTGTAACAACCCCATTGTGAACACGAGCTTGATCGCCACCGTCTTATTTTGCTCGTACATTTCTTTTTTTGTTCCACTCCATGACGTGCATTTATATAACACACATTTATTTCTCTTATTTTTGTTATAAGAAAAAAAAAACGAGGGAAAAGATTTCTGTCACAATGATAATATTCACTAGCACATTATATATATATATATATATATATTTATACAAGTATAGAGAAAAAAGAGGGCGTAGAGGGTGGTAAAATGGGTACAAGGGGTTATGGCAGTTGAGATAGCAAGGCAAAACGAGGGAGAAAGCAATCAGAACTTGGGCCATTGCAATGGGGAATATTACAGAGACGTGAGAGATGTCACCTCAATCATATTAATTGCCCAGATAAATGGTTACTACTTCGACGCGGCAATCGCGTCAACGTACCCTCTATATACACCCATACATATATACATGTATATAAGTATGTCGTTATATGTATTATGCCACCAACCAAGTTACTTCGACATCATTGAGAATGAAATACTCTTTTTGATATCTTAAAAAAATTTTTATTCGCGATATTAATATATTCTTTTTTCTTTTTTTATTCAACAATACATATAGCAATCATTATACATGTAAATTCATTTATATATCTATATATTCAACAAGTATAGTTACGGTATATATAAGTGAAATAGATGATCTGTATCATATAACGATTTCTCTTTGCTGACACATCGAAATCGTGCACCAAAGTACCTTCGTTCTCGCAGTACTTCGTGTAAAAATATACGCTACGACTACACTATATCCGTCTTTACATCTATATACATATGTGTACGTGTTTATATGTGTGTTTATCCGCATTTTTTACGATGGCAAAAACGTACGTGTATTTTTCAAAATAAATCCTATAAAAATTCATGTCTATACCAAATATCATCGCAACTTAATAAATAATTTTATCACTTTTTTGTTTTTGCTTTTCTCAACAATCCCTGCATATTG
Source organism: Galerucella tenella (assembly GCA_910591685.1). Lineage (NCBI taxonomy): Eukaryota > Metazoa > Arthropoda > Insecta > Coleoptera > Chrysomelidae > Galerucella > Galerucella tenella. Next base: position 10,172 of record CAJUYH010007481.1, on the reverse strand, counting down.
TATGTATATTTCTCCAGAGAAAGACGAAGAGAGACAAAAGAACACAGCCTGTCATATATATATATAGGATTTCACATACTTACAAGCATGTGGAGCGTGTAAATGTCGCTACGTGCTTCGCTCGACGACGACTCAGCGTATATAAAACAGGCTGACCGACTCAACTCCCTTGGACGGATGAGTTTGCTCCAAACTTGCGCGTTCAGCCAGACACAACGCTATACCTACACTATACATATATATATATATATATATAATATGGGTATGTTATATCTAATCTTGTGTCAACAGAGCCTAATATCGTTCATCAACTGCCAAATAGTCACTATGTCTCCCTGACTATATCCCACAGTGGCTTTATGCAAAGCGAGAAGTGTAGAAAAAGGAATTAATTCAAAAGATCACGACATTTGTTCTCTCATCTCTCATACTGAATTGAATAAATATAAAAAAAATATTCATATTCATAATATTGCAACAAAATAATTAATGGTAATTTCTAGAAAACACGATATCAATATGGAATATGACATTGTCTGCAGTTATTATGTCATCTAGAAAATATTCTCGTTTTATTAGTTGATCCTATTGTTTTATTGTTTATATATATATCTATATATATATTTAGGTTTATATGATAATCGGCGACAATCAAGTTTCATGGCAATGATTGGCTATGAGTCCAACGCCAAATGCAGCTGTATGTGCATGACGCAATCTCATATCCACATCCGCACCCGGTTAGTACATGGCAGTCACATAGTGACTCTATATAAACACACTCTCTCTCACTCTCCCTCTCTCTCTCTCCATATATATAATCTCCCACCGCGATGTGTCATTAGTCATTACTCGTCATTATCCACCTATCAAATTGTCCACCAGTAACTATCGCTTTTCCTCTCTATGTCGCTTCTCTGTATACTAAAATTATTCAAAATCATCGTTTGTCATTCTATATACCACATAATACCCAAATATTATCCTCGCGCTTTTGAAACCCTCATTTTTACATTTGAAAAGCAACAAGATAAAGTGAAACAAGAATTTTTATTTTAAAAATAAAAATCTGTATATAAGTAAATCCACAAAAATGGAGGGGGAAAAAAATAAAGAAAAGAAAAAGGTTGACTTGAACATTTCCAAGTGCAGCAGTGTGTGGGTTTGCCACACAGAGCGAATGTTATTGGCAGGAGCATAGAGAGCCATTAGTTGCTATGATGGATGCCTGACAGGAACGCTGGCGTCCTGGGCGGTAGTTATAGTAAATAATGGCTTCACTTGGTGTGCTTTGAGAAAGCCTCCAGTAAAAGAGGTGGAGAGAAGAAAATTGAAGAGAGAGATTGAGGATTCGAGAGCGAGAGCAAGCGGCAAGACTACCGCACTCCGCGACCTCTTCTAAGAACCGCCGCGTTTGCACACACACAACGACAATGGTCCACTCTCTACCTCTGTTCCTCTCTCATTGTATATATATATATATATATATATATTATATGGCTGGTGTCGCCATTTTCGCCCTGTAATAACAACAAATCTTGCCTATATTAATTCTCTGACAGGCATAACTCTCTTTATATAGACGCGGGTGTAACACGGGGAAAAATTGTACGATGAAAATGTCGCTTGCGTCGACGAAATACTGCGCAAAATTTAACTTTCCACATAGATACATATATATATATGTACATATATGTATTTTGCATGACATACATCATTTACACAAGCTAAATCCGCCAAAGGATAAATGAAACATTTGTTTCATACACTTGAAATATTCAACATATAAATAAAAATTGTTGTATATCCATTTATATAAATATATATATATATATATATATATATATATATCACCAATCATCGACCTATCGCACAGTGTTTAGGCCGCGGCCAATTATTGTCTGGATAATCTGCAGTCGCGCGCTCGCCTCGACTCCCTCTGGAAGCATTTAAATTAGAGTGAAATAGAAATATATATATATATATATATATAAGTATATTCACGTTCCAAACATCATCGTTGTACTACAGTGACTATACATATATGCTCATACCAATAACACGTATTTATATATATGACCGTCTCTCTACCTCTACGCCCAAAACTCCCACTCAAACCCAATTTTTCACCTCTCCGCCCTCCTCTCTGCCACCCTAAATCATTGATTGTTGCATTATCTGTTATTGGCAATGCAATTAACCGTTTACGGTAAAACAGCGAAGCCCATTCAGTTGTGTATTCTCGCTCATCTCTCTCTTGCTTTTACTCACTCTCATATTCCTACATATAAATATATATATATATATAGTTTACAGTATGGGCTACGCAACTGCAACGCACGAGAACGTTCAAGCATTGTCCATAAAGGGACTCTAAACATAACCAGAGAGTGCGAGCGAGGTGGAGATAAAGAGGTGGTGAGCATAACCCGCGCACTATGCCTCACGAAACGCCTATTCGCAGGACACTAGAATAATATATATATATATACATGTATGCATATGTAGAGGGTATATATGAGAGAGAGAAAATTGATTTGTTGTACACAAGCGCCCACGCACATCTCGTGTATTGCCCCCTTGCCACCACCATCAACAAACTCCACTTGAGTTCCATTTCCAAATCCCGAAACCCAAAATCCGCGGTGGGATTAAACGCACCTCGCAAATGCCTGCTCCCCTCTATACACTCCAATACTCTTGCCATTCTTGTTATGTAATATTCTGTATATTCGACGTCTCCATTTCCGCCAAATAATTTCTATACACATATATATATATATATATCATATATGATCAGGTGCAATTATAATCAAGTTAATAATTGTTATGATCGAGGTATGCATACAGTCCAAGTGTCGAGGGACGAGGGATATTTTGCTTTGGTCCTACTGGTACTGGTGGTGGTGGTGATGATGGTTGGGAGTATAAATGCAATAAAGGGGAGCGGGCCACCAATGATAACGTTGGATGAGCCAGGACGACTCGCGCGAAATGCTTAAGCTTCTTAAGCGATATCACTGCGCACATTTGTTTGTGTGTGGGCATGTGTATATTTGATCAGGGGGAAACACAGGAGGTTTTCCACTATTATGATTTTGTATCGTGGACCCTGTTCGATATCAGAATATTGATGGGGCTACTTGCACGAATATACTCAATGATCCGTATTTTAATAGCCACAAATATTACCTATTGCTTGAATAATCCCAGATGGTATGCAGAATATATATATATATATATATACATATATATATACATATAAATCATTAGAATGTACAATTATATTATATTTTTTATGTTGATGCTTATTAGAAATAAAAATAAAAAATAATTTCATTCTAGTTCCTTTTTTTTTCTTGCTAAATGATATAGTTGAATATTTTAATGGCTGTCTGCGACACTTATAATATCGGATAAAAGCGCATATAGATGCAATTACAAGTGTTGATAGTAATGATAATAACGCCTTAAAGGCCAATAAGATGCCACCTAATTGGATGTTAATGTCATTGAGACAATTATCCTTCCCCTGGATATTTTCTCTAAGCATATTAAACAACAAATTATCGTATCATCATTGGTGAAAAATTATTTTAATTGAACCAACATTCACATATTAATTTAATGATAATTAGTGGATTATATTAAAGTACAATTTCATTATTTTCATTTAAAAAAATAATTGTTTTGTAAAAATGATTATCTATGTCATGGAGTTGAAGCAAAACTAACACATTAAAATTTAAATGTTAAAACATTTTTGTCTTTTATTTTACTTTTTCTTGATGAAAATATGAATATTTATATATAATATGAATACATATATATATATACATATGTATATATTTAGATTGTAATTCCTGTTTCACACCCAATGAGAGCTACCAGAATTCTTGTTGAAGCTTTTGGCATAAGTCCTTGTTATGATGCAAGTGTTTAAGCCGCATAGGAGAGAGGAGGTCATGAGGAGAGCACAGAGATGAAGACAAGAAAGCCTCGCGGAGGGGGAGGCTGTCGTACACCGAAACATTTCGTCCTAGTTGTTAATGCCACTTGATAATTTTGCCACTATATCATCGAAATATATATATATAGTTATAGCAGGAACTTGAATGCACCAAATGTCAATAATAATAGACATACTAATTTGCCAATTTAAGGACAGAGAAGAAATGAATGAGAAACTGCAGAACAAAAAATATTCAAATCAATGAGTTTTTTTGAGTATGTCTCTTGTTTACGTCACACGACACTCGACATGTTAAAGACACATCGGACTAGAGAGAAAGCAATAGAGTAGTTGATTGTGGGATATAGCGTTGGGTATCCATTAGAGACAGAAGTATTCACGCGCGAGATATATTGACGTCGCCCAAGCGAATTTATAGTGACAGCGGCGCTTGAAGGGATTGTAAATCCCCGTTTGAGGATCGCTGATACCAAGTTTTATGGGGGACATTAGTTGGGTGGGGCGTGGCTGAATGGCGCGGAGTCGAGAATAGCGGCTAGAGTTGCCCGGGCGCAATAAATTAGCCCGAAATGAAAGACAAATCGCCTCTGAGCTGTCCGCCCGTTTGCTCCGTCGTGATAGAAGCGCGCGGACCAAACTGAAGCCGCTCAGTTTCTAGTGATGGTGATGGTGAAGGTGGCACGGTGATGGTGTGGTGGTACTCTGCCGACCGCATCGTCCCATGAGTGAGAAAAGAGACCAAAGCTCGTCAGCCTTCCCTCTCCATACATTCTCGTGTCTTTCTTTTTTTCATCTTCTTCAACAACTCTGATGTATATAGATACCCACCACCATCTTCCAACTCTACTCTATTCTTTCCTATGCTACAACTCACTCGACAACTCTTCACCTTATTTTTCTTCTTAACTCTTTTTCCGTACAAACATTTTTTTCGCGCCTTTCACATGTACGTAGATAAATAAAAATGATGTTTATTTGTACTCCGAGTGTAAACAACTCTCATAAAGGTGTTGAAAGAATTTAATTAAAAAATATGAAAATAAATGAGCAATGAAGAATAATAATAATTTATATCAACTATTTCCAATATGAAATTGAAATGTTTTCATTTTCCATGTTCATATTTAATATAATCAAAGATAAAATGGTTTTGTAAATAAAACAAAAAAAATTCTATTTCAATTCGATTAAAGTTGTTTATACTGTCTTGATTGCAAACTGGAACTGCTATATCGTATATTTACTTGGGTTATGACAAAGGGATATCTCTGCTTCCAAGTATCGTAAAGAGAAGACCGACATTACTCGCCCGCGGATGATTTGCCTTGTTAACAACCTCGAAGATCAGAAGAAGATGGAACGAGAGAGGAGAGTGGAGAGAAGAGGACCCAATCTCGACAACGACAAAGAGCCTTTTGCTAAGAACCGAGACCGCAAACGCAAGCCCTCCGGGCGTCAACGTTCAGGAGCTGACGTCACGTCGACAAAGGTTTGAGACGTCAATTAATTAGCCTGTGCTTTCGTCATAGAACTTATATCTGCATATACAAATCTTTTGGATGAAGATCGAATGAATTTTGCTGATTTGTCAACGAGACAAATCATCGTCGCTGCAATTGCAGTCGCCATCCATAAAAGAATGAAGGGATAAAAAAAATGAACTATACCAAAAATACATTTAAAATTCTAAAACAAAGTTCATTAACAGATTATTTCATTATTACTCTTGGATTGAAATGTATTTTCATATGTATCGATAAGTGAAATAAGCGAATGAATTTTGTTTCCACTTTTTTACATTACTCCACCTGTCAATTGTTTTCTTTTTTAATTCGTCGAATATATAGTATATGTATACATATGACACAACACATCCGGTAATTTTGCAAAGAGCCTCGGTTGCATATCCTGCCTGCAGCAAAACGGCTCGAAAATAACTCATATGTAGGACACAGTGACTGTTCGCGAGTGTCTGTGGCGAAATGAACGTTTTAATTCCCCTCCATAAAAGCCAACGACAAATCAAACGACTTTGACATGATTAACTGTTCGAGCATAAATATCGGTATCAATGCACGTGCACGCAATGACGCGTCATGCCGTGCTCACGTCCACCACGTTATACATATTTTTTTATTTTTCTATTTTTATTTTTTTATTCGGCCGTTTTTTTGATTCGTCTCTGTCGCTATTCACAACCCCTGATGTCCCAGCGGATGAGTAAATACGAGTGAGTGTGATGATGTGGCTCGTTCAAACATACTACAACATGTGAAAATTTACTGTGTGTACATATGTCCACTTTTTTTTATTTATACTTTGTTCTTTTTTAAATACTTTTCAGCTTAAAATTTTCATTCCATTCATATCTCTATACTTTATTTATCGAGATAACGCAATATTACACAAGTGATGAATTGGCGCTCGGAATGCTATTAAAATAGCCATAGCCATTGTGGTATGTTCAGTTGGTTCGCATGGACATTTTTCGATTGTATGCAAATTGTGACCACCATTATATATGTATATAAATATATATATTATACATGTGATGCGACACGAGTCCTCGATCTTTTCCTCAACTTTACTTCTCTTAAATGCCAATAAATATTCACACTTTAACATTATATATACCTACACACGAAATTCAACTATAGCTATCTATTAATATGAAGCACATGAAATCCATAGCATTTATCTATTCAATATATTTGCGAAAATGAAAGAATTAAAGAAAAAACAATAACTCAAGAAAATGTGACGAATATTTTTAAAACTTGGGATTTATTTCACGAACTTGATGGTGGCATAAGAATCACAGAATGGTATGCCATCAGGAGCGGAAGAGAAGTAAAGAAGAGAGAAATAAAGAAAATGCCGTGCGTGTGGAAGAGAGTGGGAGAGAGAGAGAGAGAGAGGAAGAAAGCAAGAGAGAAATCCTCGAAAAAGTTTAAGAGTTTACGGTAGGTGAGCGTAAGAAACTAGGTTAGTGCAACAGGTGGGCACTAAAGTAAATATACGCACATTACGGTCATTTGTTGGGCGCCAAACTGCATCTTGACATATGCATAACTCTATACAGTAAATAAATGTGCTAAGCTAATTTAGTTACTGTATATATATATATATATATAAATCAATTGGCATCAGTTCTTTTCAATACAAATTTAATATGCAGTCTCTGAGAAAACATTGAAAAGTAAATATATATTATGACAACATAAACATTTTATGTTTCTACATTAATAACTGTAGGAAACGGATACATGATGTGTTGAGTTAAAATTTCGCCGTGAAGTGTCATTAACACGTACTTAAAAGTCATAAGCCCATGGTGAAATGGCCATCGTGTGCCTCACAACGAGACGTTCGCACCTGCGTACGTCATTAAAACGCATCGTTGAATATTATAACGCCCATCTTTTACGAGGTAGTAACGCACACACATACACACCCAAATAACCTCCCCCAAAAACAACTTGTGAACTTACTTTCGACGATTACGACTTGTTCAAAAGAGTTAGTACTGAAAATAGTTTATCAGGATGTAGGTGCGTTCACATACTAAAATTTGTAGCTACATCTTCAATATTGTTTTAGATTATTCATATCGCATTCGCCAACAATATTGTATTAATAATAAATATATAAATACATCCGCATCATCAATAAACAATTTTAGTGATAGTGAAAAATGGTATATCATCAAAATAACTTTTGAAAATAGAGCGAGAGAGTGAATGACAAAAAGAGACAGCCAAACAGACAAAAATGAGTAAAGAAAGAGAGGGTAAAATTTAACATCCCTCTATCTCGTTATGCCATGCTCTAACATTCGATAAGCCAGTAACATTCACCCTCTCCAGGGGAAAATATATATACATATACGTTATATATGTACAAAGGCCTAATTACCCATAAATTGTCTGATTTACGACAGACGAGAAATGTAAATATGAAATATGAAAATGAGGACGGTCGTAATAAAAGTGATGTACGGTACTCTGTAGGGTCGTTGGTGAAGGCGTCCATCATGTGACACTGATGGGGGTGCGTCTTTTGTTTGGTTGTCGAGGGCCATTTTGATATTCTCCATGATGTAAATTCACTATACATATATAAATGCACGTGTATCTAGATGGATATATAGGCAGGGGCTCTTTATCCATAAAAGATTGATATTATTTTTATAGTTTATTAAAAAAATAAATAAATAAACATTCGTTGGTCTTTCAGTGAATTCAATTTTGTTTATTTACTTTCCGCTTTTTTCAATTCCGTCTACTTCATAGCCTCCCACTGTATTTTCAATGCGAAAGTACCACAATATACCTTCATACTACAGTATAATCGTAGAATCTTATGTTCCCAGCCACCTGACAATATAGATATATATATATGTATATTGTGTTAGACGAAGGGTATGTTGCAAGTGTAATGAAATCCTCACGATAAACGGAAGAAAACCAGTAAATCGTAGTGAAAATCGAGGCATTTAGATAGAAAAAGAGACGAACTATAAACAACCATGCCAAAACGGAGCATTTGGTCTGTGATTATATATAGGGTTGGTTTGGTGTTACACCTACATCCCATTCTAATGATTATTAAACAGCAGAATGAATTTTTAACGGTGAAATTTAACGCTTGATTATTATTGAAATCTGCAAAATAGCATTCGTTAAATCCAATGCAAAAACATTTAATGAAATTGCTGTGAGTATTCATTGAAATTTCGTATTAACAGAAAATAAATAAACATTGTTGAATGTATTTAAAAATACACGTTGTTATATTAAGTTTTTGGATAAAATAACAATATCAATTGTACAATTTTATAAAAAGATTTGACGCGATTGTTTGCAATTTTATCAACAACCGGTGTATTTTCATTATTGAATAAGTTTACCACGTTCGATACAGTCGACTGTTATATTTGATAATCGCGCGCATTTTGTTTACCACCGGTGTTGAAGTAGAAATCTTCACTGCAGGATTCATCTGAACATGAGGGAACACACAAACATAACCGCAATTTCTCAATAATATACCAATATATTCATTAAAAAAAAAATCGTTCTTCGATGTATTGTAAATGAATGAATGAATAAGTGACACATTTAATAATGAAAGTGTAAAGAGATGGATCATGATAAGCAATCAAAAGATTTGAAAGATTTCGTGGAGAGTACTGATGAACATTTAAATAAATTGCTAACATGTTTGGGATGGAATGAAAACAGTATTAAAGATGTGAGTAACAATATTTGTGATATGAGCTGAATGTATTTTTATTTATTCCACCGGCGTGTTATATTTTATCAATAGATTCAACCACCATTAATTTGTCCATTCGATGCGTCACATCATTTAAGTGAAAAGAGATTGGAACAACATTTGGAAAGATGCCAATGGAAAGCAGAGGGATATGGAGACTTGGACACACCATTGTCTATACCGTCTGTATCACCGAGTGCTCCCTCTTGCATCACATTCGGTAATAATAATATTAAATTGAAACAATTCATTCAATATCAACGGTCTATCATTTAATAATAATTGTGTTTAGATGAACATCTTCAAGAGGATGTTATTCAGCTTGCCAAATTAAAATACCAATCGATAAAAATGGGTCAGTAGTAAACACAAAGCAATTGTCAATCAAATACAATAGAGAAAGAAAAAAAACATGAACGAAAAAACTTCACCATTTGCATTAAATGACAAATTATTTGCAGAACAAAATTATGAATAAGTCTTGTTACTTGCAAGTGAACATGCAATATCCTTTTTCATATCCTTTTTTGAAAGCATTTGTCATAATAAACGAAAATACATTTATTAATTAACTTTTCATTGCATGGAGCCGTACATACATTGTTTGATAAATGAATAATAATAATTTCTTAACAATGACAACAGGCACGGGCGGACGATTAATACCCCGCACTTCAGACAGACTTATTGCTGATTTTACTACTGAAGAACGGCAGATACTGTACGAATATGCAGTAGCAAATACTGTTCCACCAGACATTGGGGAAGACATTGCGGACCTGAATAAACCGTCAGTATTTTTTATCTCATCTGTCATCAAAATTTTGTAAATAATTATTTGAAATTCAATTGATAAATATTCCAAGTAATTGTAGGCAAACGTCAAATGAGAACAAATCATCGTACCTGGAGCTTCTTGCAC
>CAJUYH010007480.1:0-17490 GCA_910591685.1 Galerucella tenella | reverse complement strand
ATCAGATGTCCGTGGGTAAGTCTAGTATGGCCTAGTCTAATTCTTGTTATGATCATTTGGGAGAAGCGACTAATATTCAAGAATTGTTCTTTATACAATAACTTGCTGAATAATTATTTGAGTGTGCCTCAAGCAAAACCTTTGGATGGAAGACAACGCGAAATTCCATATTTTTTCGTTGGTGACGAGGCGTTTGCTCTAAGTGACAGATTAATGAAACCCTTTTCTGGCGTTCATAAAAAAGGGTCTTCTGAGAGAATCTTTAATTATAGGTTGTCGCGTGCACGTAGAGTTGTGGAGAATGTATTTGGCATTGCTTCAGCAATATTCAGAGTACTTCGTAAGCCTATGTCATTGAGTCCCGAAAAAGCTACGCTCATAGTAATGACAATAGCTCATTTACATAATTTCATACGTAAAAGCTCAACCTCCTGTCAGATGTATACGCCGAAAGGAACATTTGACACCGAAGAAAAAGGAAAAGTTGTGGGGGGATCATATAGAACGATAACTAATGATCCTATGTCATCCCTTCAGCCTTTAAGAAACATCCCAAGGAAATCACCTACCGATGCTAATTTCTTCCAGGAAGAAGGTCGAATTTCATGGCAAGACAATTACGAATGAAGAATACTTACAATGTTCTGAGTATTTCTTACTTTATCCCTATCCAAAAGAAAAAGCATGCTCTTGAAGGCAAACCAGCTACTCTCATACACTTCTGATCGACCTGGAAAATGAATTTTCCTTGAAATTAAGTACGCTACCCTATTTTGTGATAGCATTATATCTTTAAATATAAAATAAATTCCAATAAAAAAAGATACGTCTTTGAAAGTTCATAAACCACTCACCCGTTCCTGTGACTTTACCTTTTTTTATTTTTCCTTTCTCTCTCCGTAATCCAGATAAAAGATTGGTCATTTTTTTACACTCATCCGCTGTTGTTTCCATTTTTGCGGCAATCTCTTCCCATGCATCATTTTTTTGTTGTTGTTGTAATATCTGGGATTCTTTGTATCTCATAGTATTTCGTTTCCCCGATAATTTTCAATTAACAATAAACTTTTCTCCTCCGTCCATTCCATCTTGATGCACTCAACTTCAAAACACATTCAAAATAACAGACTGGAATATGGAAAAGATTCGCAAGCTAGTCAAGACATGAGCTCACGGTGTACAGCGTCGCGCTCACGTTTCTTTTGATGCTCGAGGCAGGTACCGACAACCAGCGGAACGCTACAATGTACGTCGTTGTCGCGTCGAGGCACGATACGCGGTTGCATGGTTCCGTCCACACTTGAGAACGCGACGAGGTTCGAGACGGTATTCGGAGCATGTCTGTACGCACCTTTACAGATGTTTTGTCCTTCAAATATTCATCGAACCTATCACCCCTTTCAGTACTTGAATCCATTGAAGTCTTTAGCCCACGATCAACAACCACAATTTCACTTTCAGTCTAAAATTTATTGCAAATAAAGCAAACTTCTGACATTTTTACAAAATTTTGTAACGGCACTGTTTAAAAAGAGAATATAATCAACAAACACGTCTATTCACTACGAAAAACCGTTCAAAACTGACTGCATTTACTAGAGCTATGTCCTTCGGAAAGCAGGTATACGCAGGTTTCGACCCGAAAAATAGAGTGTCGCAGGCAGATGTTGCTCAAGGCCAACCGCCCAATAGAATTAGGGACGGACGATCACTCACTCAGAATTGTATATTTTTCACGTACTTGTGTGCATGGGGCAAATAAAACTATGTTCTAATATTTTTTGTTTATATGGTTAACGGATGATGCATACTGGCCACGTATGAGTGCATATTCGTGTTTTCTATGTTTAAAATAGCCATCATTCGAGAACAGTGCCCCGTAGAAGAAAAAGTTGATATTTTTTGTAAACAATTTTACGATCTACAAAGTTTGCCTGAACAATTTTTCGATAGCTCTCGTTGTTTCAGAGATAAACGCAAATTTGTGACCTCTGATCTCGAATAAAAAACAACGCACAAGCGGGATCGATGGGGACTTTTGACATATCATTTGTAATGACGTATTAAATGCCTGCACAAAAATCCAGCTTGTTGGGAATCAATTCAAACTGGAATCATAATTTAGTCTATTTTGACTGGATTAGTAGCTATTTTTTGCTCTAACAATGCGTTAAACGATGGATATTTTATTATATTCGCTAAATGTTTTCGTCTTAGGTTTAATGGCGGCTCTTGGGCTTCAGTACGAATTAAATGACATGGTAAGGATTTCATAACTCCCAATGAGATGCGGATTGCCTTATATTGTACTCTGTCGAGCATTAGCAAATTACTATGTGAAGCGGAACCGTATAGAGTGCATCCATAGTCTATGTGTGAGCGTATGTAAGATCTGTAGAAAATAAGAGATATATTTGGATCAGCTCCCCACTTAGTTTTTGATACGGTGCGAAGAATGTTTAGACCTCTCTCGCATCTTTCTTTTATGTGATTGATATGAGTGGACCAAAGTAATCTCTTATCAAGGATAATTCCCAGGTACTTAAATTTTCAGGTAATCTACTAACAATATTTGTAAAAAAAAACGATAATATAATGAAAGTACACACACATTCAAAAAGCATATGTAGGTAAAACATTTGCCTGGCCTTTTGGTTTTATCCAGTGCCATCAAATGATGGAAAAAAAGGTACTTAAATTTATCGACGACAGGAAGATATTTAAGACATATTTAAGATCTTTCAGACACTCTTCAAGTACTATAAAATACGTAGGTATATACAAATATCGTCAGCGTATTGAATAGTTTTAATCCTATCGTCAAAAATGTCATGTAATTCTGCTGTGTATATATTAAAAAGTAATGGGCTAAAAATAGATCCCTGTGGTATACCCGTATTGACTAATCTTGCACCATGAGATGCATTGTTATGATCTCTTAAGAAAATCTGAAAAGTTCTATAATGTTAGCGCATACCTTAGAGTTGATACCAATCTTTCCCATTTTTGTAGCTAGTGTTTTCAAATTCACCGCATCATAAGATCCTTTCATATCAATAAATAAACCAAGTAGATATTCATTTTTTGCGAATGTAATTTGAACATCGCAAACGAGTTGAGTCAGAGCATCTATTGTACCCCGTCCTCTAGGAAATCCATACTGCGTATTTGGGGTCAATTCATTGCTTTCTATGTAATGTTCTAGTCTTAATTTGATCATTCTTTCGACCGTTTTTGTTATGAAGGACATCAATGAGATAGGGCGAAATGATGAATATGAAGAATCGGGTTTCTTGAATGATTTTAAGATGAGACATTATTTCTTTTAATTTTTCTGAGTACTCTTGTTCAACCCACCAAGCACTAAATAAACTGCTCCAAAAAATTAACGCACCACTAACAAATTTGTAATTATTTTATTTACAAAATTTAATTAAAAATCAAACATTATATTTCTATAGACCTTATTAAATTGTTAACAAAAGAATCATTTTCTAAAAATGTAACCCTAAAATTTAGCATAGCAAAACTAACACAAAGGAAAAAAGAACCAAAAACGGAAATTTTAATTCTTTGAAGAAAGATTTTTTAGAGTCTTAATATCGGGTATTTCCACCTCTGCTTCTAATCGTGGCCTGGCATCGGCGATTCATGCTTGAAATAAGATCTCGAATACTGTTTTGATCCAGTTCATTCCATATTTCAACCAGAAGTCGCCCCACATCTTCCAAGTTGTTAGGCTGGTTGGGATGAGCTCGTAATTGCCTTCCGAGTATATCCCAAAGATGCTCTATTGGATTAAGGTCGGGACTTCGGGCAGGCCAAATCATAGTTTCAATGCCATCTTCGAATAAATAATCTCTTACTATTCGAGCTGTGTGAGGTCGAGCATTATATGGCATTAATAAAAAATTTTCACCGATATGAGGGGCAAACGGCACAACATGTTCCTCAAGAATATCCAATATGTAACATTCAGCATTAAGATTTCCATTATTTAGCACCACCAAGTCCGTACGACCCGTTAACGAAATTCCACCCCATACCATAACCGAGCCTCCGCCGAATAAGGTGGTATTCGCTATATTGCATTGTGCATATCGTTCTGTTGGCCTTCTAAAAACACGAACACGTCTATCGCAAGTATGCAGACAAAATCTGGACTCATCTGTCCAAATAACTCTTTCCCAGTCAGCTTCCCCCCAGTTGACATGCTCTCTGGCAAAGTTTAACCGGGCTCTACGATGATCTACGGTTAGTGCTGGCCCTCGAGCGGCAATGCGAGGTCTCAAATTATCTTGTCGAAGACGTTGTCGGACGGTTTCCAAGCTTACTCGAATCCCATGTGCGTTTTGGAGCTGAGATTGTAACATTCTTGTTGTTACGAATCGTTGTCTTAAAGCGGAAAGCCTTAAAAAACGATCTTGGCCGGGGGTCGTGATACGATGTCTGCCTTGGCCAGCTCTTCTAATGTGCTCACCAGTCTCCCTGTATCGTTCAACCATACGCGATATTGTTGTATGGGACACATTAAATCTCTCACCTATGCGGCGATAACTCCAACATTCTTCGTGCAATACAATGACTTGTGCACATTCATTAGGCGTCAAATTTCTGGCTTCACGTTGCATGTTAACAATTTAACCAGAAGAATATCACAAGACTTAAAAATTCAAATGTAGCAGCTAAAAATCAAACGACTAATGGCCTATTTATCTTACAAGCAATTATAGGAATTCAGAAAAAAACTCAATAACACAACAAACACAGTGAAGATAATTTTAGTATGTCGTTAAAATAAATAATATTTAATGCTCTTCCAAAATTTTATGAAATATTTTACAGTTTGTTCAAAATGGCAAAAAAATTCAGAAAATATTAAGTGGTGCGTTAATTTCTTGGAGCAGTGTATATCTAATAACAAATTATATAACATTTTGTACGTGAAGTGATCAGTGCCCGGTGCAGTGCTCTTAGAAGTTTTTAAAGCTAGTTCTAGCTCTGTCATTTTAAAAGACCTAGACAAGTAATCGGATTTTGACTGAAAATTGAATACGTTCGGAACGAAGGGTGGTGCTAGATGATCCAAACATTCATCGATTATTTCTTGGGAGATGATTGTTTTCTTTTTAGTGAATTTTTTATTGGTAATAGATTTCACTTTGCTCGATATTCCATTTATAGATGTTCTTTTATTTAAACTGCTTAAGTACTCAACCCAACACTGTTTTTGTTTGCATTTGAAAAGTTTTGTAGCTTTGGCGGCTGCATTTTTATAAGTTAAATAATTCTCTAAATTGCCCAGGTGTTTATAAGCCATTAAAGCTCTTTTCCGTTCGTTAACGGCGCTAGTGCATTGAACGTCCCACCAATAAGGTCTTGGGGTGGTTGGTTTGTATCCTTTTTTGATAGGTATTGATTCGTTAGTAGCATTGGAAACCATTTCAATAAATGCTTGTACTTTATCATCATTTGAAATTAAATTTGTGTTCGAAAAGTTCAGGTTCTGTTCCAAAACATTTTGAATCTGCCCTAAGATCGTTCCATCTCGTTGATGGAGAAATTGCGCAAGGTACAGAGTTTGTTTGAATTTCTATAATAATTGGGTAGTGATCAGGCCCCATAGCATCGTGAGAAACCTCCCATGTGATTTTGTTGCTCATTTGTGGTGATGTTACAGATATATCCACTGCAGATGGATGTTGGTGGGGAGAGTGACTCTAGTAGGAGATCCATCATATATATATATATAATATATATATATATATATATAATAATAAAACCATGTCTAGGTCATCTATTGCCTCAGATAAAATTACACACTGACGGTCGTCAGGATGAGGACTCCATAAACTGAAGTGAGCGTTTGCGTCACCGCAAATAATTGTTGAGTACGGAAATTGCGAGAATAGGTTCTCCCAATCCCGTTGATTAGTAATTACATTAGGTGGCTTGTAAAAGGAAACAAAATTGAGGTTCGCATCTACTATTTTTACAACACAGACCTCTAATCTGCTATTGAAATTTTGATTTACAACAATTTCTTCAAAATTCAGATGATTGGCTACAAAAATACCAACGCCTCCATAGCCATCGTGACGGCATTTTAATACAGAGCTAAATCCTTTTATAGTAAAATTATTTTTTGGCTTCAACCATAATTCAGATAAAATAATGATATCAATTTTAATTATACTTGAAAAATTTTGAAGACTTCCTTTTTTGTTAAGTATTGATTTTGCGTTCCATTGAAACACTGAAGATAATGACAGATTTAGTCCAAAGGAACCTAAGATACTTTTTATCCTTTGATGGTTGTATGTTACTTCGAAGGTTTTTAGCTGGTTTTGGAATCGCTGACTGTTCATTGCCAGTTGATGCATTTCCATCAGTAATATTATGACTAATCCAACTTTTAATCAGTGGCGCATCCAGAGTTTGAGTCTGGGGGTGGTAGAGGCAATATTTG
Source organism: Galerucella tenella (assembly GCA_910591685.1). NCBI lineage: Eukaryota > Metazoa > Arthropoda > Insecta > Coleoptera > Chrysomelidae > Galerucella > Galerucella tenella. The sequence goes on along the minus strand of CAJUYH010007480.1, from coordinate 11,021 downwards.
AATGAGACTTTAAAAAATTTTGTGATGAAAAGTATTGTGTCTGTGACAAGAAAACTTGGATAAATAAGGATTTGATCTTCTTTAAGAAAATGTTAGAAATGGAGCCAGTATTATTCACCATTATTTTCCTGTCTAACATTTATACATATAATTGAATTTTCTCTTAAAAGAACATTAGCTTTTACATGTAGACCCATACAGATTATGTATCGAAAGATTACACCGGCAACTTCGCGAACCCCCCGACATCGAGCGCTCAACTCTCGCTGCTATGCTGCTGCTGTCTGTTACAATTCATTCTACCTAATGAGTAATCTTTCGATACATAATCTGTATACATATAAATAAATACATATTTTAATACATTTATTTATTCATTGTGCTATAGAATATACAATATAATATTCAATAATAATAGTAATAATACTAATAAATGGTATAAAAAGTACAAAGCTGTGTATTCATCATACACTATAACACCAGTTGAGTACAGCACCTAAGTGACTTAACACTTATATGTGCAATTGAAATAAAAACATTTTAAATGAAATATAACTATGAAATTGCCTTACAATAAATGATATCCGAATTGAAAAAAAATATTATTCACCACTACATACTATAACAGTCCATCTAAGTATTCTTTATTTTCATATATGTATTTCTTACACAGATTGACAAATGTCTTATATTTGGTTGTTGTTTTTATTGAATTTGGTAAAGAATTGAAAATTTTTGGAGCCAAAATGGTAGGAATAACAAAGAACAGTAAAAAATAAAAAGGTACGTTTCTCTTTTGTAAGAAATTAAAATTAATCACATGTTAAAGCAAAAAAGAAAAAAATAAATATATATTTTCATGAGCAAAACATACTCGCAAAGCCAGAAAAAATTTAAAAAAATTATAAAGTGAAATAAAGTCGTATTTTTTTATTATTTTCAAATCTATTTATGACATGGTCTACATTTACTTGAATGTTTCTGTGTATAAACAGAAGTGATAGACCAACCAATCTGTCCTGACCCATTGTTGAACGAAGCCAGGTTTTAAGGCGCCGCAGAGAGGAGAAACTTCTTTCAGATGAGGCTACACTAACGGATAGAGTAACCAATACTTGTAGGCATTTTTTCATCATAGGAAAGGTATTTTCATCGCAAGACGAATATAAACCTATACCATAATATGTATCGCTTCTTTTTGCGTTTTTCCAAATACTAAATTCTGATTTTAATTTTAAAAGTATTAAGTCCTTATTTTGGGTATTTTCAAGTTTGATTATATACTCCCCAACTACTTCAATCGACTGAGTAATTTCAGTCTCCGTTTTTGAAACGAAAATAGAAGGAAAAAATATATTGAACTCATAAGTATTTAGAGATTCCTCGTTAAAACGATATTAGAGGTCTTGTAATATACTATCTAACATAGGAATATAAATGTTTATTCTGAAATACGATTCGTTATTTTCTGCAGATATATTGGGGCGATGCGTTTGTCTCTGACTCACTCTTGGTTTGATAATTTCCAAGTCTAATTTTTCATGGATTTTTGAAACTAAAAAAAAAACGGTGCTAAAATAAGTTTCGGAATTTTGACGTCTTTCTTTTAAAACTGTGATGATATTTTGTGTAAGCCTAGTTGCATATTCTTTATCAATCGACAAAGCCAAAATATCAGATAGAGAGCATAAGGAGACTATAAAAACGGTAGAACCAATAGCATTTTTCAAACATTCTGCTTTTGTAGCAGCTTCCCGATCTTTCCAGTGAGAAATAATATCCATAAAGTTGACAATTATTTCAATAGTAGTTTGGAATTGAAGCACAGATTCGTGACGTTCAACCCATCTAGTCTCACAAAGACTTTTAAGCTGACTATGGCCATCTAACTTTTGCTAAAGAAGACAATTTCTTTTAGCGAAAGCTTTAAAAATCGCACATACCTCTTTTATAACGCCAATAGCATTCCTTACACCTGGAACATTTGAGGTTTTTGAAATAGATAAATTTAATGCGTGGCTGGTACAAGGACTTTTAAGAGCATTATGTAATTTTTTCTCAATTCAGTAACAGCTCCTTTTTGTTCACCAAGCATTAAATTGCAAGTATCAGTTCCAATTCCTGTTCACATATCGGGATTTAAATTGATTTTTTTAATAAAATTAAATTTGACTTTAGCCAAAATTACACCAGTAACTGTTGGTTCCAATGGTTATGTTCCGATATTGCTGGTATTACTGGTGACAGTGAGCTATTTCGGAACGCAAGCAGTAGCAGTAATCTTAAACTGCTGAAGACTTTCGGAACGGTCAGTATCAGTAACAGTGTTTTAAAAGGAACAACCATAACCACAGACCATAACCTCTGCCATAACTGTCAATTCATAGTTCATTGGCCATAACCCATTTATTTATTTATATTTTCATGGTGAATTGAAATGATGGCGGAAATGAATTTAATCTTATTGGATGAAATATTAAGCGATAGCGATCAGATAGTTCAAGATCCTCGAGCTCTAGTGGATCTTTGGAAGATTTCATGAACGTAATTCCAATTATTGACAAGATTCGAGGCCCAATTGAAAGAATACCGAGAATAGAGGGTTATATTGAAAATGTAGTTGGTTCTTACAGCCCAGAGATTTTCAAACAACATTTCAGGTAAGTAAGGACAGCTCGCACAATTCAATCATCTTGATGATAAATACTTGCAGGGTGTTTCCTGATACATATCAGTATTTGGTGCAGTGTTTAAGGGAGAGAATAAGACATCCAGATGGTCCAGGGAGATCTCAGATTCCCTTAGAGCACCAAGTGCTATTTGCTCTGTGTTTTTTTGCTACACCAGATTCCTACAGGTAAGTAAATACACACTAATTGTAACCATTTTACATTCATCAATCAATTTCTCTAGATCTATATGCGAAAAATTCAATGTTGGAAAAGCCACTGGATTCCGTATAATCAGAAGGGTAGTGAAAAGTATATGTGAACTGGCTCCCAGTTTTATTAAATGGCCTACCAACAGGGATGATGCAGCAATAATTTGGAATGGGTTCAGAGAAAAAGGACCTATTCCAAAAGTTATAGGAGCTATAGATGGTTGCCATATTAACATTACGAAACCACCTGAAGATGGAAATTCCTTCATTAATAGGCACCATAGGTTCTCAATTCAATTACAGGTGAACATGAGCATAATAATTTTCAATCAATTTTTTTTATATATTTAATTTTAGGCTGTTTGTAATCATAAATGCATGTTCAGCCATGTTTATATTGGAAACTGTGGGTCTGTTCATGACCAGAGAGTCTTACGATTATCTGAGGTATCTTACTACTTAAATAATCCAGACACTTACTTCCCAGAAGATAGTCATTTGGTTGGTGACAGTGCATATATCATCCATAAACATTTATTGGTACCTTTTAGAAATAATGGGCATTTGAGTGAACAACAAATGTATTTCAACACCAGTCTTTCATCTGTACGTGTCAACATAGAAAGGGCATTTGGTCTTCTGAAAAATAGATTTCGAAGAATTTTAAATTGCTGTCCCTTGACAGATATTCAGTTCATCCCAAATTATGTATTGGCCTGTTGTGTCTTACACAATATTTGTTTGATGAGGAATGACATATTTGATGTGGAGTTTCTAAATGCAGACAATGTTAGAGTTGATTTCCTAAATAGGCATAGACATATTAATGATTTTTGGACAGTGGGTGGTCAACAGAAGAGGGAAAGGATAACTAGAGATATTTGGCCAGGAGAACTATGAAATATATCATAATCTTCAATACCAATGATACAGTTTTGATTTCCAAATTAATTGTTGAACTATTTTTCTTTACCTTTAGAATCTATCTTTGTGTTTCATATTGTTTTTATTTATTATTTGTAGTTTATTATATTAATCAAGGAATACTTTGTAGGCCGTAACACCAGATCTATTCTGATTATTGGCCAATTATATGATTGAATAAAAATAAATAATTTCTCTCAAGACTATGTATATGTATAATAGTTAAGAATCATTACAAAAAATACTTCCTTTATTCAAAATATTTTTTATTAGAGATTTAGTCTACTGTAAATGGACCTTTAAGGAAAAAACAATTTTTTGAAGTCTAAAACTATTTTCTATATTTTCATTGATTGTGGAGAAGTTGAATTTTTCAGAAGTATAAACTAAGGAAAATATCAAAAGTAAAGTAAGTAATTTTTGATAACAGCAGCTGGAATGCTACTGAAACGTTGAAAATAAGTTTTAAAAGACATTGCACTTTTGATTCCATAAAAACAACCTGAAATAGGAATGTAAATTTAAGAATGTTTCATTACTTTAAAAAATAAATCAGTTTTTGAATCAATTGCTTTATTATTTGCAGCCCCACAGATGTGTAGCCACCATTTTTCATTGCCAGCCTTTTAGGATCAGCACATAAAGTTTGTTTATTGAAAAAACAGTTCTAAATATTTGATAACAAAAATATGGTGAAGGTATATGATAATTTAAAAAGCAATAGCAAATTCAACATGTTTAATAAAGTAATAACACAAAAATTGTCAAACATTTGAGAATATAGTTCTCCAAAAAAAACAACACTTTTTTACTTTATAAAAAATATCGAGACTAACCTAACAAAACTATAAAAATGAGCATTTTTCTCTAAAACTAAAAAACAACATGAAATAATAACATCATCAGAGCCATTAAAAAAATATTTCTTTATGATAGGTACTAAAAATATATCACTAGGTTGAATGATATGTACTATTTTTGAACACATTCAGTAACTCCCTCTTAAAAAAAGATTGACAGCATTCTCCAAACAATTAATAATAAAAACAACATTAAATAATAGCATCAGAACCATTCAAATAAAATTATTATCTTTTTATGATAGGTACCAAAAATACATCACTAGGTTGATGGACGAGTACTATTTTTGAGCACATTCAGTAACTCTCTCTTGAATTGCATTTTTTCTTGATGTCTTTGTTCTTTTTTGATCTCTGACTCATCTCTTTTTCTATTTTTTTCTTCAAGTCTTATTTTCTTCTCTTCATCACGTTTTTGCCTCTCCATTTTGGAATCACTCAATATCTCTTCAATATTTCTTTTTCGTTTCTTCTTCGAGCAGCCTGTAAAATTAAAAATTCAGGTCAGGAGGTACCCAGATAATCTCTATTTATGAAGAATAATCCGATTTTTTATCAAGTGAATATTTTATTTTGCATGCATGTTAACCATCCTGTTGCAATACTGAAATTCACATAATATGACAATTTACATACAATTCTTATATGGTATTTCAACTTGCCTGGTTTTGGTTCACCTTGATCCAGTTCATTCAAATATGTAGAAGCTAGTTTGGATGATACAGCCCCTTTTAAGGGTTCAGCCCAAGATTTTTTATCAATAAGTTCGGACATTACCTAGAAGAAATAATATATCTCATCAGAAGTTAGGTTGACACTATCTATAATTACTCTAAATAATAGGTAAGCAATAATTAATTCAGATACATACAGAATAGTATTCCCAAGTGATAGAAGCAGCTCCTGTTTTAGATTGACTATCTTTAATCATTTTGAAACGGCGTTTCAATGTGTCCATCTTGGAAGAACATTGCTGAGGCGACACTTTGATGCCATTCTCATTGAGAGTTGTGGAAATCAATTTCCATCCCTGTTTAAATTGCCCAGTTTCAAATTCACTTTCATTTTCTTTGTATAAGTCTAATAATAAAAGAATGGCTTTATGATTCCATCTGAATTTTCTTGAAGATGCTGCAAATTTCATATATCAAGTTTTGAGTTGTTATTTATCTATAAGTTATACTGACCTTTATTGCATTGGATTTCTTCACCTGATATTAAATCATCCCTTACTTGATCCGACGCGTCAGAATCGTTTTGAAGTTCTACATTGAGGGCCTGCAAATAGCGTCTAGCATAATCCGGATCTGAAGTGGCTATATTAAAGTGAAGAACGAACCTTCTAAATTAGTAGCGGTCTCAGCATCAACTTCTACACTAAAACCATCCAGTTCAACACGATACATTTTTTGATTGATTGTACAGATTATAAAAAAGAAAAATGATTATTAATTGTTGATAGAAATGGTTATCTGCATAGATTTCTAATAAAAAAATATGTCACAACGCTCTCAACCATAGATCACCTACTGTCAACAAATACATAACCCAACTTATTCCAATTTGGAGAAGGGATACTGGGAGTGCATGACCACTTCTCTAACAGTAGTATCAGTATATGTTTAGCCTCTAACAGGGTTTCTTAAAAAGTGACACCAAATCATTACCAGTGAATTTCAGTAAAATCGGAATGACAAAATTTACTGGGCAGTACTGTTCAGGAATATCGGAACATGACCAATGTCTCCTCATCAAATATTGCACGACAATCAACAAAACCTACCAAATCTTCGTACACACAATTTTCGTGACAGTATCTTAAGATTACTGACATTTGTGACTCTTGGCTTATATCTGTGGTTTTATCAAATATTACACTATAAAATTACTTTCGTTTACTCGCTGTAAAATGGTCTCTAAAATCTCCTCTCCACAGTATTATTATTATATTATATTCAATTATTTCGTTTTGAGTATAGTTACTAATATATGTTGCACGAGATGAAGTGTTTTCTAAATGTTTTTTTAAATACAACATAGCCACTCTCTATTCTAAATTTAATTAGTTCACGAAAGTTGCCTTCATTGTTTACAAGACTACCCTTATCTTCAGAATATCTTAGGTAACGGTGGGAGATCCTCGATCTCTATGACCTCTAAAGGGAATATTTTGACGCCCCAAAAATATTACTGACTTGATGATGGGTGCCAATCTAAGTTTATTTTCCAAAACCTGCCTTTGTCTGTCTTGATCTAAAGCATTTCTGATATCCATCTCTGGGTTTTCCTAAACTTAAATAAACTTATGTCCCTCTGTAACAGCTTTTATGTGATATTCCGACTTATCATGTGTTACCAAATCTCCATCTTTTCCGAATAGTTTGGAATACTTATTTAATGGAGTGGTAACAAGACGACCTAACTTGGATGACTGATTTGCACCACCCACTTTTGGGAAAATAACGCAAAATTTACAGAAAATTCCCTCTAGACTTGTGAATATGATAGCCAAGAAAAAGTGTCAAAATGTCGTTTTGATAAAAAGCATTTAATATTTTTATTATTTTTTCTATGAATTGAAAATGGATACGTAAAATTTTGTTCCGGTACCATAGCGTACATCAAAACTGAATATTTTTCCTGCGGTGTTATACTTTTATACAAATGGGGCAATGTCTATCGATTTTTTATAACCATGTACATGTAAAATATTTAAAGTAGTATTTGCAATACTGTGATCACTGCTGCTGCCAGTGGCGGCGCTAGTTTCGGTGGTTTGTTCACTCATACTCGGACCTGCTTCCGCTTCCTGAGGCCCATGAGGGGGTTCCCAGACTGGTGATACATTCACGACCTCCGAAATTATTTGTCCCCTATTTTGTTTTGGTTTTGAGAAATAGTTCTCTGAGGTATTCTGCTTTCTCTTGCTCATTGTTAATTTCCACTACTTTCAGTTTCTGCAAGTGCAAGAATAAAAAATAATTTTCAACTGCTAATCTATTTATTACATGCCATATTTTTTCTCAAGAATTAACTTCATAATTTTTGTTGGCTTCCTGTGAGCCTACTTTTTATATTATATACTTTAATTGCTTTCATATTGAAAAAAATAGTAAACGAAACAGAGGCGTTACAAATATCTTTGACTTTATGGGCGATTTAAAATGAGATAAACTGAATTTACCAATATTAATCAATTCAATTAATTAATCTAAACAAAAATGTACTATGTATGTCACCCACAAGCGCTAAATGTGCTAAGTATGTCAAAACACTCCCTCATAAATGTCTTAGATCAATGAAAAGGTATAACAGGACGCATCACGTGTCTCAAACACTCCACTTCAGTGATTCAGGTAATATCAAAGGATCAGAACGTATAACGTGGCACAACCACTCCACATCAGTGAATCAACTGTACGGCTCAAGCACTCCGCCAGTCATATTATTCACAACACGCTAAGCGGCTCAAGCCGCTCAAGCACTCAGCAATAGCGCAAAACACGAGTTTGAGATTAACAATCTTGAGCACTTTTATTATTTTAACTTTATTGTGATTTCTATTTGTAACCCCCAAAACTCAATAATATCTACTAGGTCACAGAATTTGGCTATTCAGATCGACAGACTGTGGCCAGCGGCTAGTACTCATGTGTAGACGGCGTGGGTTCACTTACGCGCCAAGCAAGTGAGCAGCACTGCCAGATTATTTAGATGTGAAAGGGCGCCAAGTAGATTTACCGCAAATAAGATGGCATCCCACTCCTAAAAACCTACTTAAAAGGAATGAAATAAAGAAACAAACCAATTTTCCAATTACTTTGTACATATATTGAATCTTTTTGTTTTAATGAATATACAAAATGTAGTGAGTAGTTTGACAATTTGGTAGTAGTTTAGTGATGAGCTAAAGTAATGTTGAAAAATTTCATGGAGACAACGAAAAAACTTGTTGAAAACAACCCAACAGGTTCACCAATATTCAAAAAAAAAGGAAGTTAAAACGTTTTAAGATCAAAATTGGAATAAGATAAGATTCTATTACGCTAAGACTTGAAATCTTAACTCTCTGAGTTCGCAAAATGTTGGTGGAAAAAGCCGACTTTCAACATATACCTTAGAACTTAATATAGTTAACCTTATAATATACTCCAACTCTCTATAAACAAATCGTCAAAATATGATAAAGTCAGAATTGAGGAAACTCCCTCGAGTTATACACATAAAAAAAAATGTCAAGGCGAGTTGCTTTGGATCCAATGCGTGAGCCGAAATGTATAAAAATATAGTAAAGTACTAAACTACAGCTAAGATTTTCCGAGTCAATTCCAACCGCATATAATATAAAAGTATCATTAAAATTACAAATAGGTTAAAAACTCTCTCAGATCTTGTGATATAAAATTGAACCAATAATTACAGCAGATAAGGTTTACCCAAATCCAAAAGCAGTTCACTAGAATTGAGTCCCAGGATACATCCTATAGGGTGAAATTGCAGCTCAAACGTCCAGTAGATCCAATCCATGCATCATTCATATTCCCAGAAACATCCGTAGCTCCAAATTATCCAGTAACTTGGTAGTCTCTCAATCCAGTATTATTCAAATTCCATATATATAAGGGGAGGAAAAAAAAAACCCCACGGGGAACAAATTCGAATAAGAATAAATACAGTATCAAAATTTCTGAACACCCCCCGTAGTTATAAACTTAACAAAACCAAAAATGAATATCTCGCATATTTAATTGCATCCATTACAAAAACGAAAATATTTAATAATGATAAAACAAACTGTTTTCGATATGAAAATAATGACATCGGCTAACAAAACTTCGTTCAGTTTCAATCTATGTCCTTAAGTGACCAATAGTTCCCACTAAAAGTGGAATCAAAATTCCCAACGCAATATGCACACAAAAAAAAATTGAATTTTCTACATTCTGTACAGCACACATTTTCGCTGTAGAATGATAATAACCCCCAGGAAAAGAAAATAATAAATAAATAATACTAAAATCATCAGTAATATCCATATAGGATACCCCTCGTAGATCTCGTGGCTTCGTACATTCGTACATAAAATACTAAATGACAATTAGACATATACTTTTCAACTAACACTATATGACAATAAAAACATTTCTTTCTTCACAGCGGCAGCACACAGAAATCTTAGTAATAAACAAGATATTATGTATCCAAAATAGACACAGGCGGAGGAAAAAACTTCTACATAATGGTTAATTCACATACTTGAAAACAATACGAATCAATTGCTGGCTTGATTTGACTTTTCGTACCAAACTTCACTGTATTTGCTTTAAAGCAGCCTATATAAATTAATCAATAGATCAAACATATTATATTATGTCATCTATTATTAGTTCAATCGCTACCGTCCGCAAAATGTATACAATAGTTGATAATTATTATGCATAAATCTACTCTTAAAATTGTCAGAGTGCTTGCCAAGTAAACAATTTCTCTCGATGACGAAAGAAAGAAAACCAGTAACCAGATATACTTATTGAATAATAAAAAAAACAATATTACTACCCCATTAAACGATATAAACCAAACAAAATTGTCAGCAAATAAACCATTTATGGCATTAATAAAATTTATAGTGTAAGCTCACCTTTTAACTTGTAAAAGGGTTATCCCTTGGAAGGTTAACAAAACTTCCGTCTCCTTCTGCTGAACCAGTTTCACAAAAACAAGCTCCATTGGTATTCGTCAAAAAGGTATGGTCATCAAAATCAGTAGGTAATTTAAAATTACTCCTTTATTAAACTTGCTTGAACCAAAAAATCTATCATGCCAAATCGTTCAAGCCTGATTACAACGCCCTAAGAATAAAATAGAATGACTGTTTTTTTTTCCTTTACAAAGAAAGAATTTTTTGTTCTATTGGAAAAGCAATAGACGCCGTACTCACCAAGTAGTATTACAAAATCCTCCAAAGAGATGTGGACCTAGCCTTCCAAAAACAACGCTTTCCAAGAATCTATATAAAGGCTGGATTATCCACATTAATATGGCCGTAAAAATATATTCCCATTCAATAGGATGTCACAAAGACACTTTGTATTTTACAGGCCACGAAACTACCATCGAAACGGTCAAAGTCAAAAAGAACGAAATTACTTTGAAATCCTAATTAGACAAAAATTTTGATATTCCTATCCTTGTTACTCCAATGGGTCGTCAAAGAATCTATCTTGCTTCTAAATCTCAATACCAGAACCTAATTAACGAGTAATCCCAACCAATTCGCCAACCAAATAAATAATTGAAAACCAATCCCGACAGAACTTGAAAATTTCGCTGGCAAGCTGGATGGAACAAGAAGA
>CAJUYH010007479.1:0-17493 GCA_910591685.1 Galerucella tenella | reverse complement strand
GACCTAAGAGATCTATTGTGCCCCCTTACTTCTACTCAGTTTGTGAGGAGAGTCTCATAAACTAGTAGTTCCTTTAGTCCTATTTCCTGGAGGAATTTTAGGATGTCTGCAGGCTTCAACTTAGGCAAATGTTCCTCTTCTATCCAGTAATCTCCTAGGTGCTGTGCAGCTGAAAAGTATGTGGATGGAGGTTTCTTCTTCCATTCCACAAAATCTGCATTCTTCTTCCTCCACTATTATGAGCTTTTTCAGGTGTCCATTCAGGCGTCAAAGTCCTGTTAAGATCCCTGTTAAAACTCTTAGCGCAGTTTTACTTTGACTTATGCATTCTTTTGATCTCAGCAGGTTGTAGTCACCCAGAAGAGTCTTTGATCGTATAAGCCCTACTAGATCTTTCCAATGGTCAGATCTTCCCTTTTTCTCGGCTTTACTTATTTCTTCCAATATTACATTCGGGCTGACTCCGCAAAACGGTTCAGTCCCCCTCTTTGCTAGTTCATCTACTATTTCATTTCCTTCTATTCCAGTGTGTCCTGGAATCCATAGTAAGGTGATGTTGTTCTCGCCTAGTTCATTGAGTTTGTCTAGGCATTCCCAAACCATTTTGAAACTGATTACACAAGAGCTCATTGCCTTAATGGCAGCTTGACTATCCGACATTATGATAATCCTTTGTCTTCTGTATCCTTTATCAATATTGAACTGGGCGCACTTTCTTATGGCGTGGATTTCCGCTTGAAAGATACTTGGGGTTTTTCCCAAGCTTTCAGAGTGTTTGGTTCCTGGCCCGAACACTCCTATCCCAGTTCCTTTTATTGCTTTTGAGCCGTCTGTGTTTGTTCCACAGGAGTTTACTGTCTAGAGTTAAACCTAGATACTTGACTTCTTGTATCCATTCAATCTCGTTCCCATAAAGTTTTATGGTTTTGAGGTTGAGTTTTCTTTTCTTAGTGAAGGCTATCAGGATGGTTTTAGTGGGGTTGATGCCATAACCAGTGTTATAATGAGTATCATTATGAAACTGAAAATTGGCATTTAATTAACAACTTATAGTATAGGAGTAGAAAAAAACTATTAACAAATGACTGGGTTTTGAGGCTCAAAGGTATAGTGAGCAATTAAATGACAGATGTCACTGTGAAGCAGCAACGTAGAAATGAGCATTTTGCCGGGACTCCCATTTTAACATGGAATAGTTCGAGTTGTTAACTAGTCTCTTCACCTAAGCGTGCAATCAAGAGCACAAAAAGGCTAAAGGCTGAAGTACCGAATACTCGAAACCTCAACTGGATGTGCAGAAGTAATGTGACAGGCAGAAATTCACGACATAGAAAAGTGTGTCCAGTTCAGTCTGATAATAGTATATTTTCCACTACTAGCTGTGAAGTTGACAATGATTGCTTCTTCTAGCAAACTGAGATTGTCTTTAACATATTTCCTGCTTAAAATTAACTATCAAGATTAATTTATTTGAATAAAAATGCCATTCGCGCTCAACCAAAAATGACTTATGAGATAACGAGTACGTTCATAATATATAGAAAACTGACAGTGTACTTGTCAGACAGACAACAGGTTAAACGCTTCTCGTGGTGATTTGTGAATTATTTTTAATTTTTGTCTTAAGTTTGGCTAGTAGTGTAAAAAATTGTATATACACCATGTTGGTGAAGACATTTATAAGCCTCGCACCTTATTTTGCTCTGGGCAGAGCCACTCGCGAAATAGTTCTGGTGCTCGGTCGATAATAATAATCTTCATGACCTACTTGGTGTATAAAAGTACTATTATTATTGACCGAGCGGAATAAGGTGCGAGGTTTATAAATGTCTTCACCACCATTGTGTATATTATACAACTTTTTCCACTACTAGCCAAATTAAAGACAAAAATTAAAAATAATTCACAAACGCACCACGAGAAGCGTTTACTCCGTTGTCTGACTGACAAGTACACTGTCAGTTTTCGATATATTATGAACGTTCTCGTTATGTCATTAGTCATTTTTGGTTGAGCGCGAAAACATTTTCACCTATTGTGGGTTCCAGAACCCACCGGAAGAGAAGGAAACGAAATAGCATGTGAGCTAGCAAATAGAGGGACTGAAACACTCTTTTACAGCATCAGCAACAGTATAGCATTGGTAGAAATTGAGATTTACCTTAACAAAATTCATACTCTTGGGAAACTTCGACCAGGCAAGGACAAAAATTTTGACAAGTGCTCTATACGGGATATAGACGCTCGAATAAACACCTCAAAAAATGGTTGGAGCAAAAAGCACTGTAACTATTCGTTATTTAACCTTGAGCTTTTCATTCGATAATTCTTTCAATTAGGGATGTATTTTTTTAATAAATAAATCATTTTAACCCATTCTGAGGCTGTCACTGATCATTCTCACTTTAACCAACAACAAAAACAAAGGAATCTTAATGAAATCAAATGTTTGCTTAAAAAACCTCTTTTTAGATTGAATGTCGTAGTATTTCTTACGTAGGCAGGATATGGCCCATATGTTATTATTTTTGAATTAAGATTTCACCTGGCGATACCTATTTAGTCTAGTGTCACTCATCATTTCAATTATTATCCGTCGCAATTAAACAGCTGAATAAAAGCGATTTCTTACTAATGTATTGCTAATGATGATCTTGGAGTTACGCTTGAAACGCAAGAAAAGTTAAGAGCCGGTGAATGCGTTTACGGTAGACGTAAAAGACATAGTGGTCAAATAAATTAGGGTGGGTGGAACATTTGGTAACGCAACCGGCTAAATGTTCTATAAGAAGTTTTGAAATGACGTGAAAGCTTTACAGAGGTAGTATAATGTATGGAGCCCCCTGAGTATCTCCTCAACGGTTCAATATTTTTAAATGAAATTGCTCATCTCTTTTTAGGAAGATCCAAGGAATTCAAAAATGTTATCAAATTTAATGTTTCATTTCCGGTTAAACCGGAAATGCATATAAACTTTATTATTTTAAATAGAACACCTTGTATATTTTTACATTTTGAAATTCTGTATACGGTAAAACTTTTTTTTATTGAATAATTGAGGATTTAATCAATAATTTAACGTTTTTGACTTGGGCAGCCATGGATGAAATCTCAAACCTTTAATAGTCAAATAAATTAATAATTATTGAGTAATCTACCAATTGGTACAATATTTTTTCTACGACCGTGCGTTTTAACCCACTTTCCCGCACGCATTTTAGTTTTGAAAGTATCACTTTCCAGCACTAGTGCGGGAAAGTAAAATTATGCAAATTTTGACCTTATTAGATAGTTTTTTACTTCGGAAGTTATAATTATTGTAACAACAGGTGGATAAATAGTCCATCAAATATAATCTACATCTTTTCTAGCTGTTTGTTGCATTTTTCATTTTTTGGAAATATAAAATAATGAAGATATTTTGATACAACCCTGTACATTCTTTAAAGTAGTGTCATAAAACAACTATCAAACCACTCGGGTTTGATATAAGAAAAATGTATCGTACAAAATTCTTTCATCTACAAAAGACTTAAAGCCGTTGCCGTCACCTTCATCGTCATCTTTATGTGACTGCAGTCGCGTGCGGGAAAGTATCACTTTCCGTACTTGTTAGGAAAATAACTATTCAGTGTTATTTGTTACTATTGTTTTTTTCTGTTATGGTGTATCTAAGTGAAGGAAAACGTATCGGAATTTTAATTTTATGTGCGAATTTGGAGACGATAAATTATTGATTAAAGCCTCAATTATTCAATAAAAATATGGATAGAAAGTTTCACTGCATGCAGAATTTCACAAGAAATTCAAAAATGTGAAAATATACAGGGTGTTCTATTTGAAATAACAAAGTTGATATGCATTTCCGGTTTAACGAGAAATGGTACATTAAATTTGATAGCATTTTTGAATTCCTTGGATCTTCTTAGAAGGGGATGAGCAATTTCATTTAAACCATTGAGGAGATACTTGGGGGGTTCCATACTTTATACTAACTTGTATAGTAAACTTTGCTTGAATATATAATTGATTCTTTTTTTCGTATAATTTTCAACCAATTAGAACTATCAATTTAGTTAAGTTACCTTGTATAATTGCGATATGGTTTATTTACGATAAAAAGACGATGACGTTGCAAAACAAAATATTGTGATGTTGCCAAGCTGTAGTTTTTTACTTCACTTAACGAAAACTAGAAGAGTCAATCTGATGTTAGATTGACAGTTCTTCTTTTTCATTGTTCCGTGCCTCGTAGGGCGTAAGTCAATAATATTTATTTAAAAATAAAAGGCTTGTACGATAGGCTTGATTAATTTAATAAAAATATTTATTCATGAAAAACTATTAAGATACAGGAAACAGTAACCAATCATTCTATATTCGAATTAACATTCAATTATTTTACATAGAAGAGGGTTAAATGACGAACTGTAGGTCCTTATACGTGCTCTATAGAACCATATTCAAGAGCACTGTAAGGGTTTACGCTAAAAGGAATCAATCATCTTCATGCAAATTTAAATATTGTTTCTTTTTACAATATCTATTATATTTATTATAATAAAAATAGAATGACAATTAATATATCGACTTCGGTAGCTGGCCACGTGTAGGTGTGCTAGACTTTTTATATATAGCTGTGATAATCCACCAAAGCAAATTTAAATAATGAAATTTAAAGTCAACATTTCTTTATCAACAACTGGAATGACCTGCTCAAAGTCTCTGTTCCTTCTGCTAATAGTTTGAAGATTGCATGACAATTATGTCACTACCTACCTGATTTTATATTGTATTCCAAAGTTTTACTTGTGTTAATAATGGAAACAATAACTTGGGAATATACATTTTATTTCAAATAGGTGATTACGTTACAATTATTTAATCTAAACATTTATGTTCCTCTAAAATAATTCCACAATAATTTCAGAACTACTTACTTTCCTTTTTTTGAGTGGGCCACTCAAAACAGTCCACCCTGTTATTTGGCAATCTTCATTGAATTAAAAAAACAGGCTGTTTTTTGTTTTAATTTGTGTATTATGAAATAACTGTACCTAATTAATTTAATAATAGTTATTAGTGATTTTTAAAAGGTGGAAATAGAGCAAATTGGATAAAGATATACAAAAAATAAAACGCAAGGTTTCCACTACTCCACCACAAAATCATCACTATATCCATCATCACTGTCAAAATTAATAATAAGTGGAGGCACATCTTGTATATCGAATACTACTTCTCTATCCCACCAATCTTGTACAATTTTTTTTAGTGTGCTCTACTGTTTGACCAAATAACAGGAGTCACTTTTTCTAAAGCCTTTTCCATGCACCTAATGCTTGTTCTGTTGAAGAACCATTAGTTCCCACATGATCTCTACAACATTTTTCAACTATGCCCCAAATATATTCAATTGGGTTGAACGTACAGTGGGAAGGGAAGCACTTTGTGGCCATATTTGTTAGATATTATCTCAGTATTACCATAATATATTGAATAATGTTCATATCAAGTTACAGTTTAACTAAATTCAATAATTGGCTTTTGAAGAAAGTATTTACAAAAGGAATATCATTTTGTATCAACCAGTTCTGTATATCAGCCTTTTTGGTAGCTGTTGTTGGTACTTGATCACTGCACTGTGATAACTTGCATTATCCATTACAATTGTGGCAGGTTCTTCCAAGTTCACTGAAAGTTCTCAAGGTTTTGTGTTCCTCTGAAAAAAAATTGTGTTAGTTAATTGTGAATAAAATAAAACAGTGAATTCAATATACTCACTGTTTCCATACATTTCGTATATAACATTTTGGAAAGCATTTTGATAAAAGTTATCAATTTCAACAGTAGGTTTTATGCGTTGTCTCTTTTAAGGTGGGCTTTTAGGCTGTTCATCTCTAATATTCTTGGCAGCAATACGGTTAACAGTGTTAACGCTGGTAAAGCTTCTGCAACTCTCTACAATAGAATTACTTCAATTTATGAAAGAATGATATATCAAGTTTAATTAACCTAACCTATCATTAAAAACATTTAACCATTTACATTTAAATATGTAAAAATAATATTAATAATAATAAATACAAATAGCGAATACTATTACTTACGTCTCTCACAGCAGTAAGCGGGCCCCCATTTCGGCATTCTCGTTCAAAATAGCTCAACAAAGATGTTTCCATCTCTTGACATTTACTATTCAGCTGCTTCGGCATTTTATTAACTACACATTGCAGATTTATCTAAATAATTAGTAATGAAAATAACTGTTTTTTTAATCTTAAAGAAGCAATGAATTTAAAAGCACCAAAAAAACTTGTAAACATTAGACGATGATCGAATGTCAATAAACGTCAAGACCAGGGATGCCAAATGAATATAAGTATAATTCGTGAGATTTGAAAAAAAAAATCGTGATATTTCGGAAAAAATCGTGAGATTTCGGAATAATCGGAAATGGGGTGTCGTCAAATCTTCTTTTTTTGTTTGATAAGGGTTGTTGTATAAATTATACGAGGTAGGCACAACAAAAAATTCAAATTAAAAAAATTACTCTGTGTAATGAAATATAATACAAATTAAAAATGTAACAAATCATATTGAAATGAAATAATATAAAACAAATAAAAATGTAATGATAGACAACAAATAAAAATAAACTGAAAGAATATACCTAATTTAGGAAATATATAAAAGAATTTAATCTGAATCTGAATCTGAATCAGATTTTACATTTCGGTAATAGCCGAGACTGTTTATTTTTTTTAAAAGATCAGAGTCAATTTTAAAATTGTGGTATTTGCCACGGTTGGAAACCAAACTTTTTGTGTGTAATACACCTTCTAATGTATCCGTCTTAAGACGATTTCTTAAAGGTGTTTTATTTAAATTGACCAACGAAAAGATACGCTCTACGTTGGCACTGGAGTTTGGCAAAGATAATAAATTGAAGACTAAACAACATATATGTGATGAATGTGTGATGTATTAAAAAATCGTGAGACTATGTAGTGAAATCGTTAGATCGTGAGATCTTCACTCAAATCGTGAGATCTCACGATTAATCGTGAGGTTTGGCATCCCTGGTCAAGACATGCTGGGGAATTTTACCAGTTGATCTGACAACCTCTTGAAGTTTTGCCAACCCGTTAGCTGTAAATTGCCCTGGCTGTTAAGGATAAGTTGTATTTACGGTTGGTAAATTAATATTTATTCTGATAAGCAGGAAAGTAACTAGAAATTACGTCATCGTCTTTTTATCGTAAATAAACCATAATACCTGATTATATATAGAGTAGCTCTACCAATAGAAAATTTTACAATAATTTAATTGAAATGGGTTCCCGGCAAAAATTTCGCACACACAAGCCCATTTTTACGTTGTTGCTTCACAATAGTTTTTTTTCATTTAACTGCTCACTATACCTTTGATCCTCAAAACCCACTTATTTGTTAATAGTTTTTATTGAAAGGATTTTCGATAATAATACAACAAGTGTGTTAATCATTATCGAAATACAAATTTCTTCGATTTTGAGAAACATTTGTTTCGAAAAAGAGAAAAAATTTTCGATAATCATTAATTACACGCGTTGTATTTGTAAAGATTATTTCTTGATACAGTCATTCTGCCGTTTCTTTAATAATTTGACATTTTCTGTCAGTCATTAGATTTTTGATATCGAATAAAACAACTAATGACAACGCGAAACACACAGATAGGAAAATTGCATGTATCCAATCAGGTGCCGAAATACAAAATCGAAAACATGGTGTTTTCAGATATCAATCTTCATATTTAAAACAATCGAAGGCGCGTATTTTGTATTGAGTGAAATAATCAGCTAAACTCACATGGTTTGTTTCTTGGTCTTGGACCATTTTTATCCCAGTTCCTATCATCTCTATGTAGACTGCCACATCTCCTTTCTAGTGATTCTCTTACTTCAGCCGAATCTTCTAAAGCATACTCCACTAGACAATATTCCTTTAAAAGTTCTTTCTCACCAAAATCAAAATTTACTTTTACGTATTTCCTTTATTTTAATCCCTGTCGTATAAAAATTACTAGCTATTGATTATCGTTATTTTTTTAAATTAGTAGTACATTAAACTAATTGTAGCTAAATAATTGTTTTGTGTAAACACAGGGCAGTTTAATGAAAATTGGAGATCCCGCATATAATTAAAAAAAAACTATATAGAAGAAGGTATCAATGTGTAATTTTTCTAGACTTCCGCTTAAAAAGCTCTGAATCATGTTTTTTAGTCCTATAAATGTCAACTATATAAAAGCCGTTGATAGATGCTTGAATGTAGGCGGATGTTACTACGAATTCGAAAAGGGCAAAGGTCTCTACTTTATATGCGGGAAAAAATCGTTAAAATTTACTGTCTTACAAGGTGTATGAAGAAGATAATGCGCTCTAAACTATATAACGATTATTATTATTATTATTTCTCTAAAATAACTTGAGAAAAAAACAAAATCAACTTTAAC
The DNA here is from genome assembly GCA_910591685.1 of Galerucella tenella. Lineage (NCBI taxonomy): Eukaryota > Metazoa > Arthropoda > Insecta > Coleoptera > Chrysomelidae > Galerucella > Galerucella tenella. The sequence continues at coordinate 8,993 of CAJUYH010007479.1, read as the reverse complement.
AAGTACCGTTAAGTAAAAAGCAAAAATTAATGTTTTGTGAAACAATTTAATACCTACTTATTTGTTGAATCGTTAATTGTTTAAAAATTGTTGGTGACGAGTAAATATCTGTCCACACAATTCGTCGGCAATTTTGAATGTGAGTCCTTGTTTTAAGTTTGCTATTATACTCGTAAAATGTATATTGTGATAAACCTTACTATAATTCGATCACTATACATTTCCTATTTGATTTTTATTGTTTTGTTGGTGTATAATCGAAGTTAAAGGTCCCATATCAATGAAATTGAGATGGGACAACCTTGGAGCTATAAATACTAGTACTTCCTTGATCATAGTTGTGTAGACTTCGTTTCACATAAGAATAAGCCACGTGAAGTTTGCCAACTGTCTTGCGCAGTAACCAAAATCGGTCTTGTTCATATTTGTCGTCTCGTAACGACCGTTTCATGCCACTGATTTGAAGTCGAATGTCTATTTTACAATATGGCGCTGGTTTTGACAACAAGTTCGCGCATACGACTGCGGATCTTCTTAAGTGAAACTGTTGAGTGAAGAAACCGGGGAACGGAGTCTACCTATCTCAATTTGGAATTGTCATAAACCTAATAATACCTCAATCATTATACATTTCCTATTTGATTTTTACAGGTCCGAAAGCGCTTCCTCAAAATAGGTATTTCCTTTTATTATAACACTCTATTCAGATATTTGCATCTATTAGTCCACATTAAGTAACAATAGTTATTTGTATGCCAAGGACTGAAAGTGCTACTTTGTTAGACGAGTCTGAAAATTGCCAGACGAGCGAAGCGAGGCGAGCAACAGACGAGGCCAACAAAGTAGTATTTCAGCCGCGGCGTACACAACATTTTTTAGACGACGCATAAGATCCAAAACTTTTTCAATTACACTGAGGAAGAAAAATAAATAATAGACAATTATAAACATTCTATTTATTGAACAATATGATGTACTTTATGATATTTGCAATGTCAATATTAATTTATTAATTATTTGCACATTATCTTGTACTATCTTATCAACTAAATAAAATAAGTCTTGAAAATAAAAATAAAACAACCACAAAATGAACCTCTCCTGGTCCGTTGATTAAATCTTCCCGAAAGTGTTTTGCAGTGTGGAACTGTCACTTTCATTTCATCGAAAGTGTTTTGCAGTACGTAACTGTCACTTTCACTACATGGAACACTCAAAACGCAACTTTCGGTATGTAAATGAATACAGAACGAGCAACTTTCAGATGGCCTCGTCTAAAAACAATATTTCGAATTGCTTGGTCAATTAAAACGACGAAATGAATGACTCTTGTTTAATATGACCACAAATTAAGTTATAATATAAATTGAATTGAACGAGTCGTCACTGCTATAAATACAACCAATAATATAAAATGTCATTAATATTTATAACGAATACTTTATTCAATTATGGGGGCATATCGAAAAGAAAGAATATGATATATAGATTTGATTTCGGACGAGTTTTATTTGTAATCGTTGTTAACGAAGACATCGAACGGAAGTTGAATGTTTTTTAAAGTTGATTGATAATTGGCTGATTATATTATTTATCAGAACCAGTACGACTTTATAATTTGATTTAAAACGTACGCAGTTTTGCTTTCGTTGAACCAATTATTTCTTTCGATTAAAAGGCACCTTTATACCATATTTATGTTGACATTGAAAGTATAAGATCGTTCTGGAACGGTGGCTTTAGCTGAAATGACTAAAAATATGAAAAAAATATCAAGGGAGATTAACTAGAAATTTGGAAGATGATAATAAAATATTCATAAATAGATTAGGACGAGGGAAAATAAGTGATTTAACTCAGACACGGTTTTATTATCATTTTAAAAGGAGATTTTAAACTGAAAAGCATTATAATTGTGTTTCATAATAGTCAAAACAATGTAAAGACGACTTAAGCCGATACCTACATGATCTAAAACATAACCCTTTGTCTAACCGGAAGTGTGTTCGTTAATGCTTTTTCCATGCATAGTAGTTTTTTGGATTACCTAGATCTGACAGGTTTATTTGAGAAATGTGTATGTTTGAAGTACATTTCGCTTGCTTGCTACTTCTACCTACTTGAATATAACCTAACATTTATTTCCTTACCTTCAAAGAGATTTTTGTCCAGAGCACTTTAACCACAAACTTTACAATAATCAGTAAAATTGCACAAACTCATCTAATTTCACATGATATATCTTTTATCTATGAATTTCACTAACTCACTACAAACGACCGGTACGATTCTGAATAATAGGGCAGGGTGGGGTGACAGTTCTTTACATTAATTGCCAAATAATTTGTGGGCTAATGTGATTTCTTACTGGTGAAGAAATATGAGATTTGGAGTAAAGAAGTTTTTTTTGTAACATTTAAAAAATGTAAAGCTCTGTCAAAACTTTCAAATCATTTACTATGAAAATTCAATTTGTTGTTCTAAAGTGATGGAATATTATTCAAGATGTTAGGTTTTTTTCTGGGTAAGGAAAACAATTTTTACCCAAATAGCATCGTTATATTTTATGACAAAATATTATATAGTGCTTCGTAAACTTTTATAGTTTCTGAAAAACAATTGTATACAGGTGTGCATGGAGAAGAACAAATTTCTTCACATTAAAGAAATTACACTCGAATAAATCATTTTTTTTATATCAAAATTTCCCAATCTTTTAACGTTAATATGGCTTCTTAATATTGAATAAGCAATGCTAGCATCAAACAAAGGGGGGTCAAACAAATCAGTTTATTTGTCTAAAATCTATAAATAACTCTTCTCTCGGTGTCGCAAAGAGCCGAATTCTGCCCTTCATAAACGTACCTAACCTCAAACAACATGCAAAAAAAACAAATTGACTTGTCACAATCGTAGATAAATTATTTTAAAATCAATCTACTTTGGGTTTCAAGTAACTCTGATACTGGAATGAGAAGACGGCCTAAAATATATACAGGGTAGCGAGAAAGTCTGGCACTTTCTTTGAAAAGAATTAACATATAATTATCAAATTTTGTGGCTATAAACGGTATTGTATTCTTCGTTTTTCTGGCAGTTCCTCTTAAAAACAAAGAATACAATACTGTTTATAACCCTAAAATTCGATAATCATGTTTATTATTTTCAAAGAAAATGACTTGGTGCCAGACTTTTTCGCTATCCTGTATAGCACGCAATTGATATTTTGAAAAGTACGTAGATATGTCTTTTTTCGGAAGATTTCGGTAAACAAGTTGACAGTAGTGCATATTTTAAAGAAAATAGGACATCGTCTGGCTTGTACAAATAGGGGTGGAGCAGAGCAGTATAGCCAATGCCAATTGCCAATTTGCCGTCTGCTGTAGCATGTGAGATTTTTCATACACAAATAAAATGTGAGCTAGGAATTTCACAAAAAACGTGTGCTCACAATAATTCCGCCATCCTATCTCTATCTGGACACTTCCTTAAGTAGTGCGGTGAGTAAGATGATGGTATACTATAACTAGCGAAATCTATCCATTATTTTTCGAACTATTCTCCTCGCATTGTTTGTGCTCCTAAGAATTTGACACACGATAAATACTATATTTTACACCAAGGTGGTGAAGGCTATTATTATTGACCGAGCACCAAGATTATTTATATAAGGTGCGAGGTTTATAAATGTCTTCAAAACCATGGTGTATATGCAATTTTTTCCACTACCTACTAGCCAAATTTAGGACAAAAATTAAAAATAATTCACAAACGCACCACGAGAAGCGTTTACTCCGTCGTCTGACTGACAAGTACACTGTCAGTTTTCGATACATTCTGAACGTACTCGTTATGTCATCAGTCATTTTTGGTTGAGCGCGAATTTTAAACTGATGGCATTTTCATTCAAATAATTTTATCTTGATGGGTAATTTCAAGCAGCAAATATGTAAAAGACAATCTCCTGGGTAACCAAATTTATCTTGCACAAGTTTTTGTTGAACTACTATCCCTGCATTCTCAAAATATTTGAATTTGTCCATTATTGACCTAGGTTAATAATAGAAAATTATTAACCACTAATAGAGAAATTCAACTTCTCAGTTGGCTAGAAGATGCAATGATTGTCAACTTCACAGCTAGTAGTGTAAAAAAAAGATTATCTACTTAAAAGGTATATGGATTCGACACTGTCCTATTTGATTATTATTTACAGTTAGACTTTAACTTTAAGCACTTTTTATTCAATTTAGTTTAACACACTAATATTTTATGAAGTTATACTGGTGATTAAAAAGATATACGATACAAAAGATTTAGTGCCTCTTGCATGAATAATAATATGGCATTGTTTCTCACCATTGATGACATGCAATTTATCACGAGCATCGGGAAAACTTAAATAGAACGGAATTTATGTAAATTCATTTCATCAAGAGATAATAAGTTATTAGTTATGGAAAACATCTCGTAAGTTAATCTATAAAAAGGTCACTTCAGAGTTATTCCGAATTACTTACCAGTATGTGGCATTTCGAAAGGAATGAAGGATTGCTGTATAGGTATATCTGGAACAAAAATATTTGATTATTATTTCAGCGTTTCAGAGTATTTATAACAAAATTGATATTTCATAGATATGGCGTTTACATGGTGCAAGTACTAACAAGTTTATCAGATTTTAAATTACTATCAGTACAAAGGTAGCTTATAATTTGCGAGCTATAATTGATGCTTCAAGAATATTAAAAAATGGTTAAATTACATGGGATTTTGCAACTTTTTACAAACTTGTTTTCTTTATGAGATCATTTTTCCGTATCAATGATAAACTCATATTGTACAGAATTGAAAGCTCTACAAAAACAATTTTCGCTAAATTCACTTCTACAAAAGTTATTCAAAGTCAAAGTTAACCTCTGGGTAAATTCCTGAATTTTTGCAACGTACAACCTAATATATATTTTATAATTCCATTATTTGTAAGAAATCTAGCTCATAAATCTTTGTCGTAAATCTTTCAAAGTATTGTTTTTTTATTCAAAAAATCCACCGTCACAGCTTTAAGTATATCACCAAGTTATGATTTTCTCCTTGTTATCGGTATCAGATCTAATCTATCTAGACGCATGTATCAAACTACTAGTTACACAAGGATATTACCGCAAAATTTAAATTTGTCGTCCAAGTTTTTATACCAATCAATGCGTATATGATTAGTAACCAGGAGGAATGGTATCACAACACCGTTAGGTACTAGACGACCTTTTGCGGTACAATCAGCATTATATACTTAGTTCCTGAGAAGAGTCTCAGAGTAGCTCCTTTAGTCTTATTTCCCTGAGGAATTTTAGGATATCTGCAGGCTTCAACCTGGGGAAATGTCCCCCTCTATTCAATAACTACTACTAAAATGTGCAGGCGAGCCTTGTCCTGGACAACTCAAGACAAGGTTCCGGCACTGAGGCCACTGGCGGGCCCATTGTGCCATTCCTGCTACCTAGACACCCATGAAGCCGAGCCCTTCGATAAAGGGCACAACCTTTTTCAATGGATGTCTGCTTGTGTCTCCAGGGGCCATAACAGGGACTCCGAAGATTCGCCTGCGTAGTACAGCCCAGTGTGAACACTCTAAGAGAACATGGACTGACGTTTCGTCATTCATGCCGCAAAAAAATGAATAAATAAATGAACTAAAACATATTCGGATAATGGAGTCTCTCCCTGGTCATAAGCAAACAAAAAAAAATGCCGCAACCCCTACATAGGGAACTTTCCTCTACTCCTAAGTTGTGGAGGTGTTTCCTCATACAGCAGTGCCCTGTTAGAAGTCCTGCTATCTTCCTTAGCCTACTCCTTGGTAGTTGAGTAGCTGACCTGGCGTGTCCATCAGTCCATCCCTTCAGTAGAAGTTTGGATTGTCTAGGACCCTGCAGAGCATTCCAATGAGCGAGGTACCGATTCCTCAGTCACTTCTTCGTCTCCTTGCGTATTTTTTGTTTTGTTAGGCCCAGCGTCGGGCCCGGGCCGCAGAAAGGAGCTGCCACCCCTTCCGCAGCCAGTGCATCCGCCATCTCGTTGCCTTCAATACCAGAGTGGGCTGGAATCCATTCTAGCCGCAAGTATGTGGATGGGGGTTTCTGCTTCCATGACCCAGAATCAACATTTTTCTTCCTACACTACGTGGAGCATTTTCAGGTACGCGTTCAGGATCTCTGTTCTCTTAGTGTAGTTTTACTTTGGATTATGCTTTTATTTGATTTGATTGTCTAAGCCTTACTAGATCTTTCCAAAGCTCAGATCCATTTTCTTCGGCTCTGCCTTCATCTTCCAATATTACATTGGAGCTGATACCGCAAAAGGGTTCCATCCCCCGAAAGGGTGTTTCAGTCCTCCTCTATGCTAGTTCATCTGTTATTTCATGGACCCAGGAGGACTTTCCCGGACCTTTACTGGGTATTCTTTTAAATCAGGCAAAAATATATATCTGGCAAAACAAGTACCTAGTGGAATCCCTGTGCCTAAGAGTAGCCAATTAAAAAGCATTCAAAACATAAAGGAAAAATCATGCTAAAAATGGACAAGGATTAAATCAGGTATACTGGATCTGGAACCCTTTTAGGATACTGCAGGTTAAGCTATCATCTGCCTAGAATAAAATGAATTGGTGTGGCTACTGAACGAGGAAGACTACATCCACTTGGTGCTCCGTTTTCACACCCTGAGGATGTCGATTTGCTTACTCATTTTTACATTATCAACTTCATTAGGAAGATAAAACTGAAAGGTGTATTCTAGTCCCCAAAAAAACAAAACCAATCAACAAGTTTCTGAGATTTTCCTCTGGAACTGTGTAGATCTGTGGTCCTAGTGAAAGTTCACCCCAAAAAACACACGTGCACACGTCATGGTGGAGCTAGAGTAGCTAGAGTACAGAATACTGAAAATAAACAAAGTGAGAGTAAATAAGGTCTAAACCGAATGTATATAACCTATTTTTGGAACTTTAGTTCTTTATGCCAGGTTATGTATGAGCGACCAGGGGTCGCGACGCAAAAGATCTGACCGTTACGCGTTACGTTACGAAACGTTATGTTACATTTCTTCGTTATGTGCCTTGCTTTTGCGTGCTTGTGGGCTCCTTAGTCTCTCTCTCTCGTTTACGAAGCAGCGATTCATAATAATAAATATGCTCCTACCCGGATTTGAACCCGGGCCGCCCGCGTACAATGCAAGCATTCTAACCACTGAACCACCGATGCTATATTGAAATTCTATGCAAAGCTGGTATTCGCAGTGCTAGTGATCTACTTGTTTTGCGCGATTAAGGGGTCTAGCACATTTACTTTTCGAAATACAGGGTGTTGAAATTTTGAGAGCTTGAATGTTTTAATTCGATAACTTTAAAATGGATGGATAAATTGATTTGTCATTTGGCAGGTTGTTTTTAAATGTAAAAGGGCATATTTTGAAAGAAATTGTAGTTTGTGCAACTAGTGTGGATATGATGGCCATGTCGCACGAGGACGAAGTTTGAGCACGACGCCGTAGGCGGAGTGCTCAATCGTTCAAGTGCGATACAGACAATCCACACGAGTCGAGCAGCATATTTTTTCTACGATCCACTTAAGAAAAATCTAGAAAATAAAAATTTCTATAAACCGTAATATACCTAACTTCAAATTAAAAATTTTACAATTCAATTTTATGTTTCCACTAATTTTGTGGTAAACGTACAGTTGTTCTTGAAATTTGTATAGGGTTTCATTTTTTAAATATACGATGCTGTTTAAATATACGATGCTGTTCTAAGTAGATGTTGCCAGTTGGACTCCCTCATGAAAGGTTCCGTACCACTATCTATAATAATGAATATTCTGCTAAATATTTCAAACGTCTACCTGTTGTTGTTATTATTATCAAGCAGAATAATTATTTTTTGAAATAAAAGTAACAATTAAAAAAAAACTTTTTCACGGGAATCGAACCCGGGTCTAAGGCGTGAGAGTCTGACAAGTTATTTTGACGTTTCTTTTAAATTGAAAAAAGATGAATGACGGATACTCAACTCGAATGCTGATTGGTGGATTTCATATACGTTCTAGGATGTATATGAAATTATATCCGTTTAGTTAACTGATGGCCTACATTTCCATTTTGTAAACTGTGCAGAATAGTAGTTTGTGCAACTAGTGTGGATATGGACAATCCACACGATTCGAACATTATATTTTTTCTACGATCCCTTCAAGAAAAAATCTAGAAAATAAACATTTGAATATACTGTAAAATAAATATAACTTGAAATTTAAAATGTTCAACAATTTTATTTATAATCGTACCAATTCAATTTTATGTCTTCACTAATTTTTTTGTGATAAACGTACAGTTCTTAAATGTACAATTTGTACAATGTTACGGTTTCCCTTTTTAAATATGCGAAGCTGTTATAAGTAGATGTTGCCAGTCGGACTCCCGCACGAAGGGTAGGTATCGTACCTTTATCTACAATAAATATGCAAAATACGAAATATTTCAAGCGTCTACCTGTTGTTGTTATCAATATCAAGCAGAATAATTATTTAAAAATAAAATCATTAATAAAAAAAAAGTTGTTTCATGGGGAATCGAACCTAGGTCTACCGCGTAAGAGTCTGACATGTTTACCACTCAACCACCGAGATCTATTATGAAGACATGTCCATCGGTAGCTCCTCAATTACCCATTCTATTCTATTTTTAGTATTTGTTATCAATTTATACGGACTATTTTATTTGTTCATTTTTGTAAATAAATATTCTTAATCCAGTGCTTCTGAGAGAGACTTTTTGAAACTTTAGTTCTTTACGTCAGGTTATGTTTGAGCGACCAGGGGTCGCGACGCAAAAGATCTGACCGTTATGCGTTACGTTACGCTACGTTATGTTACGTTGCTTCGTTATGTACCTTGCTTGCGTGCTTGTGCTCTCTCCTTAGTCTCTCTCTCGAACCC
>CAJUYH010007478.1:0-17493 GCA_910591685.1 Galerucella tenella | reverse complement strand
ATCTCCTAAAATATGGCAGTTAGAGATTTTTGGTTCAGATAAAAATTGAAGTTCAGTTAATTTTCTACAAAAATGGTCCTTATGATTTTTCTCAAAAATTTGACCGGTTTCGAGAAAAACGGCACCAAGCGCACCTCGAATAATGAGCTTCTGTGCTGTATGCCGGAGAGCACAGTCCGTGTATTTACACATCAGCGGGGGGACAAATTCTTCAATAACTTTGTGAAAAATGCATATTTTCTCATGATTCAAAATTCAGGTGAAAGGGGAATTCTGCTGCTATCATACCCTGTGAATTGAGTCACGTTTGACTCTTTTGGCCCTATCGGAAGACGGGTCAAACTCTCTGCTCCCCGGCAATTTTGACCTCGCCAGGAATTTGTTCCTATTTTTTTTGTATTGCACTAATTTACTCAAAATTTTCTTGATTATAGGTCCTCATAAGGTCTTTTGTCATCCCTGAAATTTGTATACCCTAATTTTTTTTAATTTTCACTTAATCGTAAAATTTTCTATGTAATATTTTAGTCTATAATGTATTATTCTTGTATCATTATATTAGGTTGTCCCGTTGATAAATAAATAAAAATATATTTTTCTATAATAAATGAAACATGGAGAACGTTTATAACTCGTTATTCCAAAAACCTCAATCAGTCTGGTTGCAAAAAAATTTGCAAAAATTTGCGGAGAATCTGCAAGAAATTGTTGCTGAGTATTATGGGTAAATATTCTTCACTCTTGAGGCATTTTCAGTTTTCCTTACCAAAAGCCTAATGAACTTCAGTTTTTAGCCACATGTGCAAAGCTGATTGTTGCTAGATTCAGGTCCACTGGTGAGGTCCATCTCGCTAGAATTAATCTTAATTAATAAGTATATCTTTAGGCCTCATCTGAGAGGAAAACAAGACCCTCGGAAAGATGAATATCCATCAAAAGTGTCTGGTTACAGGGTTTCTCATTTATGGCACCGAGTATTTTCCCAATCTGTAAAATGTTGTGGCGCCATCTACTATTGTTTTCACAATTCAAAACATTGAAAATAATGGATTTCCAACACCCCCCAGCTCAAATTTTGTACAAAACTTGCATATTTCACAAGTCTCAAAATTTCCGGTATTTCAACCCGATTTTTTCGCAGAAAATATTAATGTTGCGAAAAAAATCATGGGCACCATTTTTGTAGAAAATGACCTGAACTTCAATTTTTATCTGAACCGAAAATGTCTAACTGCCATATTTTAGGAGATATTGACTGAAAACCTATTTTTCTGGTCTTTTGGGGCCATTTTCTCCGCCCTCGCACGCGTTTTCATGCAGAACTTTGTCTCATGTTTAATAAGGTACCAAATGTAACTTCCAACCGGAAGATGAAAATAGGGCGTAATTTATGTTAACTTTGCCTTTTTTTCCTCCTTCATTTACTGGACTACATCGAAAGTTTAAGAATACACGAGAAAATACAATTATAAATGTATGATACATGTTGTTAAAAATTGAGCAATCATGAGTTGGAATTTTTTATTTATCACGAGCTTTGGTAAGACAGTTATCTAATGGATTTAATTTAATTAACTTTAATTTAAATTAAATTTAAATTTTATTTAAACCAGATACGCTATTTTTTACTACCAAATCATTGTTTTTAAATTAAAATATTTTGTAATAAAAAAAACCAATCTCTGTTTATCTCTACATCAACCCAGTCATTTATTACATGATGACTAACACCATCTAAAATAACATTATTACAATAAGCTCTACTTTCGTTAATGGCTACCATTGTATTTGAATTTATGACTATAAAATGCACCCTCTGTTAATAATGCTATTGCTTTTTGAATGGAGCGTGGGATTGAAGTTCTAATAAACGAAATTTCCCTTGTTATTGTCTACACGGATCAGTAAAAACCGGGTGTGAAATCCTTAGGGATTTTTAGGGGGTTAAAAGAAGCGCTCCCTGGCTTTGAGCGATCCAGAAAAAATCGTGGGCAGAAACAATCTGAATGCATACTATAATAATATATGCAGCTTTGACCGGTTTCTTTACTATTATAAGCAACGTCAAGCGGACAGTTTATTATCAAAAATTTAGATAAATTATAGTATATTGTATCAAGAACGGTAAGGGTTGTTTACCGGTCGACAGCAATGTTTCCAATTTTGCTGGAGACCGGTATTACCCTTAACGTTCGAAATGCTTATACCATTTTTTGCCCGATCGTATTGAAATATTCGAATTTCGAATAAAATCATTTAAATTTCTTCGAAATGAACTAAATGTCAAAAGTGACATTTATACTTCTCGATCAGTTTAAAATATAATTTGCATTTTGGTGAAATTGTTTTCATGCTATTTATTACTTTTTATATTGTTCTGTTCGATTCTGTTCATTAAAAAATATCAATCTTCTTATTTTTTTGTTTCTTTTGTGTAATGAATGAAGTAATATAATTATTTAGGACCACTTAAATGTATGTAGGGCTAGGACGTAGTTTACTTACCGAAGTCTGAACGGTAAGTAAATCACTTACCGACGTGTTAGACTTAGAAACCAGTAAACACAACCTACCGACCTGACAACCAATGCTGTAAATAAACAAAAAAGATCGATCGCGCAAAAACATTATTGATTTGTATAACAGTCAAATGAATATAGAAGAATCAGCAAATATCGCTTGTCGAATGGTTCCAAACAAAGACCGCTACTGCAGTTTTAGAAACCGTGCTTCTGGCTCACTTTCACGAAAAATCTGCAGCGTTAATGTCTCCATTAAGAAGCTTATTGATGTGAATATTCCATGCTGAAGTCCACCCTTCTTATAGAGGAAATGATAGATATTTCCAGGTATCCTAAACTTCGAGAATTTTTAAAAAATGAAATGACGGATCTGTTACCCAAAAAGTCTAATGTATTTGACAAGGAAGATGTAAATGAATTCATGTTTTGAAGCTATAGTTGAAATAATACCCTTCTTGGTGTGCGTCATCGATTGTTAATCTCCTTCTATCACATTACGTAGGAAGAAATGGAAAAAAAGGCAGGTCTGTGATTAATCCTAATAAAAATATCACAATAATGAACCGTTTGAATGTTTTACAAAAGTTAACTCTAATCTTTGACTTACAAAAATTTGATTGGTTGATGTTTAGATTACGCGCCAGCGCAACCTATCAATCGCGAGGTTAAAATACTATGAAGGCGTAACTTTCGTAGCGGCAATGTGTCTTACGTCTTTTTCTACTGTCACCACTGACAGTTCTTGTCAGGTGTGTACTTTGTTGCTTACGGTCAATTATTATTTATGAGAAGTGAATATTAATCTTATTGTTATATTTATCTAAATAATACAAAAATATGCCTAGATACACGGAAAAACATCAGCATTTTGAAAGTTCTCAAGTATTTTCAGTTAGAAAAATAAGCTGGTAATTATTAATTTCATAGCCTTCTCGGCTTTGGCTTAATACGATCCTGATGATTTTATTTATCAAATTTAAGGTTAGCTATATGTCAAAATGGCAAATAAAATAAATGACATGTCGAAATCCCGGATATACGTCACAATTGATGACGCACACCAAGAAGGGTATTATTTCAACTATATTTAAAGTGTGGAAACCACTTATGGAATAACATTCTTTATGTCATTATTTTAGAAAATTATAAAAAATGCCGAGACACGTCAACTTTTCAATTGGGTTGTGTGTTATGTGAACATAAATTTAAATTGACAGGGTGATTCACGCAAGTATGCCATAGTCGGTGTTGTTTTTTTTAAGGAAACACCCTGTATATTTGCATATTTTTGAAATCCTCTTAATGTACTGATCTCAACAAACTAAATAATGTATGGTCAATTAGGAATAATACAGGGTGAAATTTTTAAATTATTAATTTATTACACTTGAAATATTGGTACTTTTTTAAATTAGCTAAATATGGATTTATCAATAATCTAAACTAACTAAAGGTATTTTTTCGCGAGATCCCGTTGATGTGAAGTCGGTTACAGAGCGGTTATACCCCCACCAAATAAATTTGAAAGGTTGTTATCGTTCATGATCTCTCGCGAAAATAAACCGGTTAACCGGATAGATTTAACTTCACAACAATAATAAATAAACATAACCTCAATAAAAAGTGACGAGTTACAAATTGTTTCTATCGTTTGAAAAATGTTTTCTTTAGTTTTAACTATAATTGACGATTTTTTTTATACTAGCCTTCCCGTAGTTATGTCATCACAAGTAACGTTGCATAGTTCAGTCAGGCTACGAGTTTCGGATCATTATTTTCACCCTAGGGTGAATCATATGGATTGGTTAGACAAATAAAATGAAACGGTGTTTTTTCAGCTTTTTAGAATGAAAATAAACACTTTTTCTCAGTTACTAGCTGTTATGTTGCACAATGATCAACATTTGTTATTAATTTTTTTATTAATTTTCAATGTCACTCCTGTCAATTAAATTTCTATAACCGCCAGTAACCATACTCCTAGATGCGGGAACTGGAAGAGATCCCGTTTTATAACTTATTGCGTCACACATTGCGTCATTAACATACTCCCCTATTACCGTTCTATCGCAAAAATGCAGTGGGAACTGAATAACAGTTCCCGTTATATCAACGGGATCTCGCGAAAAAATACCTTAATTATTAGACGTATTTGTATATCAAACAAAACCTGCTACGCCCATGAATTTTATCATAAATACCTAAAAATTGCCTAAAAACGCCAATAATTAGACAAAATCGGTAAATAATGTGGATTGTTTTCTATTCTGTCAGTTGTTGATGTGTTGACAGTTTATACTGAAAAAGTAAAATCTTTGTCACACTCTTTCCTTGTCGACATAACAATGAAATATTTAACTGAGACTCACCGAATTGAGATTTTAATGATGATCGGGTACGGGGATAACTGCAGAAGTCAAGTTGAAGTGGCAAACTTATTTAATCACAGGTATCCCGAATTGCCTAATATTTCACAAAGTACTGTATCTAAAATTCATGCACAATTTAGAGAACTTGGACATGTCAAAGCATTGAAAAGAAAACCACACTTCGTTGAAGATGATGTGAAAGTGGATATTTTGTTCAGTGTCGAAGAGAATCCAACTTCAAGTACACGTCAAATTGCCCGTGAAAATAATGTTGGTCATACAACTGTTCTAAGATGTCTCCATAAAGAAAAACTTCATCCCTACAAATTAACTTTTGTGCAGGAGTTAACAGTAGACGATCCAGATCGTAGAATGGATTTCTGCGAAAGATTGATGAATAAGCTGAACAGAAATGAGATAGCTCTTGGTACCATTCTTTTTTCTGACGAATCAACATTCACATTGAATGGAGAGCTCGACTAAGTAGTCGACTCAATCCCCCTCCCTGTCTCAATCCTTTTTGTGTTATGAAATTTTCTGAAATTTTATTTTCGCGAACCACATGTTTGAAGTTATCCATATTTATTTAATGATGATGGGAATTGCTGGATCTGGTGCTAGTAAATCTACACAATGAGAATGGACAAGGTTAAATTGAGGTGAAGTCATAATTGTTACTATTCCTGATTGCAAAAATGGAATGGTAAAAAATGCAAGTATATGTTTTGTTATATTTTATATGTATAGCTCATTATATTTATCAGGTAAGACCCATTAACTAAAATGACACTTCACTTTGAAACCGAGCATTGTTTATCTTATCTCTCGAAACACTTGCAAATGGTCAAGGTTAAAAAGGCAGAATGGACAAGTTACAGATTGTAAAAATTGCAGTGGTTAATTTGGAATGGGATTATTTGTTTAGTCTATAAATAACCGTGTATTGGAAAAGAATAAAATCAGAAAGATAGTTGTATTATTACTGAGTTTAATTATAACTTCATCTTTTTTGATTCTTACAATTTTTTATTAAACTTTTGCGTAAATATCTTAAACAAATTATACTTCCACTTTTACAAATTTCAATTTGGATATTTTAAATAAAATTTAACAACGCTTTTTGTATATTTTCAATTTCACCTGTAGTAAACCATGTTTCAGTAAGTACTCACTAGGTAGGTAGGTACTGAGTCCATTGGTACGGGTCGAGGTTGGAATAAGATTAAAGATAATAGAACCAGACTGTGGATCTCCCGTGGCGCGGAGGGAGCTCAATCCAGTCTTGTTAGCATGAATTATATACAGTTAGCAGTAGCGTACCGCGCATTATTTTACAGGCTAAGTCACTATCTATATATTGGAAACTACCTACACGATTTGTATGAAACAACTCCTATTTGGACAATAAAATAAATAAAAATGAAAGTATTTCAAGAAATCACATTTTGACGTCTATTAAACAGTGAACTGACCATGCTAGATGGCGCTGAATCACTTAGTTACCACAAACAATAGTGTTTATCGCCAACCGTCAGTAAAGCCGTCAATAATTATCAGACTAGTTTACGGAAGTAAACAAGCTGTTTACCTTTCCTCACTTTATCTGCCGCATTTGAAGCAGGTACAGTGACATATGCGGCAGGTAAAGTATTTTGACTTTGACATTATACTCGAAAATCATTATCTGTCAGTGTCACGCTTCTCCCTATTACGGCTCGATAATAGTTTTCTTGCGATTTATTTATAACAAATTATTGTTGGAACTCCTTTGACTTCAGGAATTAACTTTTATAATGCACATAGATTCAAAAGTTTTGCATCACCCTAAATCTCCGAAAAAAAAAAATTCTTCATTATAAATGGATCAGAGATTAATCAAATAATTAGTTTCAATAAAAAAAAACGTGTATATTTGTCAAAAAATTCTTATTATCCAATAATAAACTTTCTTTAAACATAAAAAGTATTCTTAGAAATTAAATAAATTAAATACAAATTGATTTTTTTTTTAAAGAAAAGGTTAAGTGAGAACCTGCATGAGAACTTTTAATAAAGAGTATTTCCACCTCTAGAATTTATACAAGCTTGAAGTCGCCTGCCCATGCTGTTTACCAAATTATTGATATTCTGTTGAGGAATATTTCGCCATTCTTCTTGGGCCGCATGAACGAGCTCTTGTACACTCCTGGTGGATTTCTGCGTGCTGCCAATGCCCTGGAAAGCATGTTCTATGGGATTCATGTCAGGAGATAGGGTAGGCCAGTTCAAACGATTGATCCCCTCAGTTTCAAGATACTCATTTACAGCTCTGGTCCGATGAGGTCGGGCGTTATCGTCCATAAAAACGAAGGAATTGCCAACAGCTGCGCGCCATAGTCTCACGTGAGGATGTAGAATCTCTCTGAGATACCTATCACCAGTCATCGTTCCCTCCACATGAATTAATTCTGTGCGATCATTTAACATGATACCAGCCCAAAACATAGCACTTCCTCCTCTGAATGGCGGCACGGGCCGAGCATGGGCAAGCTGAGCAACTCTCGTTGGATCCCGCCACATACGTATTCGATGTACCAAACAAATCCTTGTCTCGTCGAAAAAAAACACCGAATTCCAAAATTCTTCAGGCAAGGCCGCGTGTTCTTGAGCCCACTGTAGTCGGCGAACTCTGTGCTCAGGTTGTAGTCTGGACACTCTTATTGGTCGGCGACACCTCAAACCTGTCGCAAGTATTCGTCTTCGTAATGTCGAGATCGATACTAGAACTCCCAACGCATGTCTCATATCTTTTTGGAGTGTTGGTATTGCCATGGTCGGGTTTCTTCGAATAGTTAAGTGGATATAGCGGTTCTGCCGCTGATTAGTAACACGCCTTCTACCGCTTCTAGGTCTATCACGAAGAGAATTGGTCTGGAGGTATCGGTTCCATACACGAGACACATCACTTTGCCAAACGCCAACTCAGTTTGCCACGAACCTTTGAGAATGGCCTTCTTCAACTAAAGCCACTATTCTTGGACGGTCAATCTCACTTATGACTTGACGATTCATGTTTGCACTTAAAATCGTAAAAATCAAATGCCTTGAATGTTAAAATGATCGCGCTAAAAATGTTATCTTACAAAAAAACTGTAAACATCTGTATATTGCAAAAAATATGGAACATATTGAAATGGTAAACATTGATAAACAAGCCAACAAAAAAATTGTTAGCGCAAAAAAATTCCTTCGAATCCGAATGAAGGTGATTTGTTCTATATGTGCTGTTTACTTTGTCATAATAAAATGCAATGAAATATACCTGTTTCTTATGTTCTTAATTCTGAGCCGTTGGCGATAAAATTTTGTATGCACCACGTCAGTAAAGTGTCTTTATTGGACTCGCCTGTTATTCGCCTCGCTTCGCTCGTCTCATAATTTCAGACTCGTCCGATAAAGAATCACTTTACTGCCTTGGTACATAATCTGGCTTTTTATTAAAAGTTCTTGCTAGTGTTTAATATTCATGTCATCATGTCGCATAATGGGGATAGTATTGATAAATCGTGTATTCCTGAAGATATTGAAGAGGATGCAAAAAGAGCGTCATTTGAATTATTACCGAAAAAATCAACTCAGCAGTATGATATTGCATATTCTAATGTTCTCAAGTGGTGTAAAATGAATAAAGTTGAAGGAAACTTCAGTAAATCCGTCTTTTTGGCATATCTAGAAGAGAAATGAAAAATATGGAACGAATCAACAGGAAAAATGATAGTTATGGTCCCAAAAAATCAAAAATACTAACCTTTGAACAAGTTGGGAAGTTTATAAATGAGGCGCCAGATGAAGCATACTTGATGGTAAAACTTGCTACTATTTTTGGAATATATAATAATAATAATAATAATAATTTATTCACAAAATATATAAGTAATTACAAATTTGTTATGGTTAGTGAATAAACAACCCGAAGGTCTCCGATAGGTGTACATACACCTGTTTCGGCAAAATACATATAAATAAAAACAACAGTACTTAATTTCATAATGTTAGACATGTTATTACAACCTGATAGCATTATGATTAGAATCAGAGTTGAAATTTAAAAGATGCATAGATAAAATTACAATAAGAATAATAAATTTATTTTTTTTCCCGATTTATTGTCGCATCAACCGCTGGGGGTTATTAGCGACAGAAACCATTTAATGTAGGTACATTAGGTAGAGATGCATGAATTACAGAATATTATACAATTCTAAAATTTCAAAACTTTGGTTAATGTGACCATATTTTCTTTATTTTTTTGATAATCGTATGTATCATGGTTGTCCGTGGTATGTATAATTACACCATCAATGCAATATGACAGAAATATCTCGCCTGTTCCAAAAGAAATGCTTTTAATTTCTTTCTAAATAACATGGTATTATTTATGAGTTTGATACTGTCAGGGATACAATTATAGATTTTCGAAGCTAGGAATGAAAAAGATCTTTGACCAAAAGATTTCATCATTCTCGGAACAATATAGTGGTGTTTGTTCCTAGTTTCATAAGTATGTAAAGGTAAGTTACTCTTATCCTTTATGGCGTGGTATTTTATAGAGGCACAAAGAAAATATATCTAACTGTTTCAAGTCAAAAATGTTGCTTTCCCTATATAATCGATCTGAAGGATATGTAAGAGGTTTAGGATAATTTCTAATGGATGAATTTGAGTTTTTAAAGCACTTCCCCATGCTAATATACCATATGGAGCCTGCCACGTGAAGAGTTGTGCCATTTTTCAATAGATGATATCCTTTTGCATTACTGGAAAATATATTGACTATTTTAATAAATGCACTGCATTACGCCATTCTGCTATTATTCATAGACTTTTTTCTGAAATACTCAAATTATAAAGGCACTGCGAACCCAGTTGGTATAAATATGTCTGGGAAGATGCCCTCATTGGTTTCTGAGTTTTTGAACTTATTGGATCTAAAGGAATATACAGGTCACTGTTGTATGTATGTGTGTTTATTGGGGTGACATTCACTAAGACCTAAAAGATCTATTGTGCCCCCTTACTTCTACTCAGTTTCTGAGGAGAGTCTCAGAAACTAGTAGTTCCTTTAGTCCTATTTCCCGGAGGAATTTTAGGATGTCTGCAGGCTTCAACTTAGGCAAATGTTCCTCTTCTATCCAGTAATCTCCCAGGTGCTGTGCTCTAGGATTCTGAAGTGCTGTGCAGTCAGAATGTACGTGGATGGAGGTTTCTTCTTCCATTCCACAGAATCTGCATTCTTCTTCCTCCACTATTTTGAGCTTTTTCAGGTGCCCATTCAGGCGAGAATGTACCGTTAGGATCCCTGTTAAAACTCTTAGCGCAGTTTTACTTTGACTTATGCATTCTTTTGATCTCAACAGGTTGTAGTCACCCAGAAGAGTCTTTGATTGTATAAGCCCTACTAGATCTTTCCAATGGTCAGATCTTCTCTTTTTCTCGGCTTTACCTATTTCTTCCAATATTACATTGGGGCTGATTCCGCAAAAGGGTTCAGGCCCCCAGAAAGGTATTTCAGTCCCCCTTTTTGCTAATTTATCTGCTATATCATTTCTTTCTATTCCAGTGTGTCCTGGAATCCATAGTAAGGTGACTATATTCTTCTCGCCTAGTTCATTGAGTTTGTCTAGGCATTCCCACACCAATTTTGACCTGATTACACAAGAGCTTAGTGCTTTAATGGCTGCCTGACTATC
The DNA here is from genome assembly GCA_910591685.1 of Galerucella tenella. Taxonomy (NCBI): domain Eukaryota; kingdom Metazoa; phylum Arthropoda; class Insecta; order Coleoptera; family Chrysomelidae; genus Galerucella; species Galerucella tenella. Next base: position 6,873 of record CAJUYH010007478.1, on the reverse strand, counting down.
CGAAATTATAATAATCCTTTGTTTTCTGTATCCTCTATCAATATTGAACTGAGCGCACTTCCTTATGGCGTGGATTTCCGCTTGAAAGATACTTGGGGTTTATCCCAAGCTTTCAGAGTGTTTGGTTCCTGGCCCGAACACTCCTATCCCACTTCCTTCTATTGCTTTTGAACCGTCTGTGTACCATTGAATGGCATTATCTCAAAGTCTGGTAATGGTATTTGGATCCCATTCTTTCTTATTGCTCATTTCCGTAACGAATTTCTTTGAAAAGTTATACTTTTTCATCATACCGTCTTGTGGCATGTCCCAGGTTGTCTGATTTCTAAGAAGTGAGGAGGTGGTTTTTTTTAATGATTCCCTCTCTACTCAGTCTGTATCTTGTTCTTTCTGCAACACTTTCCACCACCATATACAGGTCACTGTTATAGAAGGTCTTCTGCTTCTTTGCTTGCAGACTCAGGAGCAAATATAAAAGAGATAAAAAGGCACGGAGGATGGAAGTCTACAACAGTAGCTGAGGGCTACATCGATCAATCTATTATTCATAAAAAGGCAATTGCTGAAAAAAGTATGTCGTCTGCAAGCTGCACGTAGCACTGCATTTCATGAACAGACTGCTAATGCTGATGTAATTGGCAACTCGGCTAGATCAAAAATGTAAGGTATTAATATCAGCAGTTGTTCGAATTGTACTATTATTGTTAATACATTATAATACTATAATATTGAAAGTTTTAAAAATTGAATCATTATGTTTCTTTGACTTCTATTTGGTTAAAAAGAAATTTATAGATTATGTCTCTTTTAACGCTAGTGTTACAGTGTCCGTTTTCCCCAAGCGCGCGCTCATGTTAACCAGATGGACCACGACCAAAACAAAACAAGAACCAAAAAGTATTCACAAAAGAGATTGAGATTGAGTTAGTCAACCTCAGCTTGGCTGTCGGTATACAACACCCGGCACGGTCGCCTACTTCTAGCCCTTCTCGATTTGAAAAAAAATATTCTACCGGTCAACCTGTTTTAGTTTGTTTAACGTCGAAGTGATTTGTGACACCTGTTATTAAATACTACTGATATTAAACAAATATTGTGCGTCAAGTATATTTGACTCGTTGAGATACATGATTACTGTGAGTTTGTGAGTGAAATTTTAAAAATAGAATACTATCGAAAACGTAGTGGATGGAAACAGGATTATTGTTAAAATCAAATATGGATAACTAACTTAAACAGGTAATTTTTACTTACGAGGGTAAAGCAGAATTTATTTAAAGTACTTAGTCTCTTTATATTTGTCTGTGTGAAGAACTGAGTGAAGTTACCAATAATTCCCTCTTTAATTTTGGCTTCAGTGATTTTATGAGTTTTATATGCAGTGGTAGTAAAAATATAGAATTATGCTGCACTTTAGGACAGTGCTGGAAATTACATGTACTTTAATAGTATATTATGCTGACATTACAGCCCATCGCCCATTTGATGTTTAGATTCAGAGATCTGGAGTAAATTCCACATCCTGAGCCCATATTGGTTTTAGAGCCATCCGTGAAGATGCGGAGTGCGCCTTCTTCTGATGTGTCTTGTGTGTTATATTTAATGATTACCTTGTAGTACCTATGGAAGGCATATTGTGGTGAGATTGCGTCCGTATTTGCCTGCAGCAGTGGGACCTCATTGAGTGCCTCACGCCATAGGTTACGTCTCAATCTACCAGATCCTACGTCAGGTTGTATACCGGTAGAGCGTAATCGTGTCATGGTCATCAAAATAACCTCCCTGATGTGTATGTCAAGGGGAGTGAGACCAAGGATCACCTCCATCGCTCTGGTTGGTGTGGTTCTCATGCCTCCTGTTGTATTGAGGCGTGCTGTTCTCTGAATTTGATCCAGTTTACGGACGACTGTCAGCTGGTTTGCTTTAACTCCCCAGGCAATCGCGCCGTACGTTAGCATAGGTCTGATGATGGCAGTGTAGATCCAGGCAGTACCCCTGGGTGACATTCCCCAGGTACGGCCGATGGTTCTGCGACACTGTTCATAAGAGATGTATGCTTTTTTTACTCTGTTTTCTAGATGAGAGTTCCATGTTAACTTACTGTCAAATGTGACACCTAGATATTTCACCTCTGATGAGAACTTAAGTTCGGTATTTAGGAGCTTTGGCACTTGATGTTTTGCAAGCTTCCTTTTTTTCGTGAAGAGTACCATTTCTGTCTTCTTTGGATTTATTGACAGATAATGGTCTTTACACCATTGTTCTATGATGTTGAGGGCCTCTTGCATTAGACCACAGAGTATCTCCTCAAATCTTCCTGTTAGCAGAATGACTAGATCATCTGCATAAGCTATTGTGTAGAGGTTACCATCATTGAGGCGGCTGACCAAGGAGTGTAAGACCATGTTCCACAGTAGTGGTGAAAGTACCCCTCCCTGTGGACACCCTTTTACAAACAAAGTCAGCGTTGCTCAAACAGAGCTCACTGCTATCTACATCGCCCTGAACAGACCACGTATCACATCAGTCCTAGTACTGAAGTGTCACCTGTCCCTGATCGAAGCCTGTAGCAACAACGAAGTCACTCTAGGCTGGATCAAGGGGCACAGTAAATCGAAAGGTAACCACATTGCCGACTCACTAGCCAGGAAAGCAGCCTCCCAAAAAACTCTTGGGACCTGGCACTTTCATTGGTCTGTCAGCATCGGCTATGATTGACCTAATAAAGGAACACTCCCTTGATAAGTTTAAGGGTAGATGGGACGATGCAAAAGGTTGCAGGCTTGCCAAGGAACTGCTGCAGTATCCGGACAGCAAAGTAGCCAAAAAATACGTGACTATGAACAGACAGAACCTTCGGACAGCTACGGGTATTCTGACCGGTCACTGCCACCTACGAAAACACCTCTACAGACTGGGTCTGTCTGACACTTCAATCTGTAGAGGATGTGAACAGGAAGATGAGACTGTCGAACACATTCTTTGTGAATGTCCGACACTCTCTCAATTTAGGTTTTCCGTATTCGGCGAGTACAGGCTAACACAAGCCAGCATGAGGCAGCTTACTTCCGGCGACGTTATCGCCTACTTCAAACAAGTAGGCTGGATGACGAGCCAGAAGGAAGTCTGAACCTCGGAAGGATGCACAATGGGCCAATCGTGGCCTAAGTGCTGTGGGGGTCACCCACCCTTCAAATTCTTACAGATACAGATAGTATATTATGCAACGATCATGTAATGATGGTTATTAATACACAAGCATTAACCGGAACGAGCCAAAGGCGAGTTTCGTATGGTTAATGTGAGTGTACTAATAACCATTACATGCGAGTTGCATACACTGGTCTGGTGCTCGACATTTCTAAGCAACATTGATTTGCAGAAAACCCCATTTAGACCAGTGCCGAAGCATTCAAAAACAGTAAAAAGTGAAAAAAAATAATAGTAGGATAAAACCCATTAGAAAAGGAGGGGAATATGATATAATTGAGGAAAAAAATAAATTACGGGCGATCCGAGTTCGGGAAGTGGGAGGGGGTGGGTTTTTAAGGGTAAAAAATGGTTTATCTCGATTTCCGGCAAAACTACAAGTCCTACGAAAAAAAGTTAAATGGCAAAGTTGTGAGTAATAAAAAGCTCAACAACTTTTGTATTAACAATTTTTACACATAACCTCAAAATTAATGTGAAAAACTCAAATAATCAAGTTTTTGGTTTTTTATTTTTATCTTTTTCAAAAAAAAATTTTTTTTTACGAAATTTTGTGAAAACTTACCTTATTATGTCCCAAATACACTGTAATTTATTTGATTTGGAATATACTTTTTTTTCACCCTATTTTGACTTAATATCAAAAAAGCACCCTAATTTTAAATCGAAAATTCTCGCGTCAAAATATCAGCTTTTTTCAAAAAGTCGGTGGGCTTTTTGTTCGTTGAAATCTCTACTTTCTGATAGTCTGAAAAAAAATATACATCTCCATGGTAAATGTTCTCAGAAAATGCAAAAAATAAAAAAAAAACTCAAATTCGACGTTTTTTTTAATCACTATGTACAATTTTGAGCTATTTATTAAAATGTACACTTCAATTACTCAAAAAACGTAAGATTCCATGTTACATTGATAGACGAAAAAATTGCAAATCGAAATACACTAAAGTAACGTAACCTAAAAAATGGATTACAATTAATCAAGTCTATTTATAAATGTAAAAATGAAAAAATTACACTGAGTCAATCAAGGTTTCAAAAAAATCAATTGGCAAAAATTAAATCACCCTTCATTTTGGCAAACCTCTCACCCACTGAAGGAGCAGCAGAACAGAATTGTTACAGAGCATATTATCAGCTTCAAACTTGGTTAGGCAACGAATTGACAACAACAGATAGAAGCTGGAAGAAACATCAACGTGGCATTATGACCAAATTTACAGAAAAGGATTTAATTCCGGAAGTATTGCTCAAAGCTATTTGCTGTCGCTGTGAAGCTGGGTGTAACAGTTAGGAATGTGACTGCCGAAAACATGGTTTAAAATTCACAAATTTATGTAAAAATTGTCATGGTTCTGAAATTGTGGATGAAGAACCAATGCAGATTGGAAATAACATGATGGTCTTGAAGATTTCGAAGTTCAAAGTTGGAAAGGTTTATCGAGTCTAACGATGAAGAAATGCCATCAAAGAAACAAAAATTAACGGATAGGTGATTAGAATTCAAGATAGTGTATTTATAAATGTCAAGATTAACGTTTTTAAAATTATTATAATGTATTCAAAGTGAACTATCTAAATTCAATAGTACGATTTACATGTATATTCACATTTTATGAGATTTTCTATGACATGAATGTAATTCGAATTTAGTGGATAAACTTTTTAACTCGACAAAATTGCAGCAATCACATTTTTTCGATGAAATTGTACAGTGATAAAAAAAAACGAATTTGAGTTTTTTTCATTTTTTGCATTTTCTGTGAACATTTACCATGGAGATGTATATTTTTTTCAGACTACCAGAAAGTAGAGATTTCATCGAACTAAAAGCCCACCGACTTTTTGAAAAAAGCTGATATTTTGACGCGAGAATTTTCGATTGAAAATTAGGGTGCTTTTTTGATATTGAGTCAAAATAGGGTGAAAAAAAAAGTAATTCAAATCAAATAAATTACAGTGTATTTGGGACATAATAAGGTAAATTTTCACGAAATTTCTAAAATAAGATACTTTTTTTGAAAAAGATAAAAATAAAAAACCAAAAACTTGGTTATTTGAGTTTTTCACATAAATTTTAAGGTTATGTGTGAAAATTGTGAATACAAAAGTTGTAGAGCTTTTTATTACTCACAACTTTGCCATTTAACTTTTTTCCGTAGGACTTGTAGTTTTGCCGGAAATCGAGATAAACCATTTTTTACCCTCAAAAACTCACCCCCTCCCACTTCCCGAACTCGGATCGCCCGTAATTTATTTTTTTCTTTAATTATATCATATTCCCCTCCTTCTCTAATGGGTTTCATCCTACTATTTTTTTTTTTTGTTTCAAAAATTATCGACCCTGGTCTAATTTTCTTTCAGCTGTTGACTGTTCTTTGATTATGAAGTTTGTGATTGTAAGTAATAGGTACTTGATAACTAATTAACTAGTTTCTCTTTATATTATATTATTATATTCAATAAAACTAAAAATATAAGTGCACATAAATTATCGACACATTTGGAATTCATTGTGTTTAAATAGTTTTACCAACCTTATTCATTTGATAATAATAGTGTTGAGATGAATATGTAGTGACTGTTATGTAATTTCTTGGAAAAAAAATTGATTAGTATTACAAGGATCGCTTTTTACTAACAACAAATTCCAATTAGGTAGTCTCTAATATTCCACTGAATAGATTGTTGGTCATTACCAGAGATGGTCGTTACTACGTTCTAGCAGCCGAAAATTACCGTAATTTATTCTTCGTTAAACTAAGGTAAACTTGAAATTAAATCAATTTTTTTTGGAGAATCTATGATTACGTGTAAAAGTTTATAGAAATTTAAAGGAACTGGGTAATGCATTAGGTTAAATAACAAAAATAATAAGAACATAAATATTAATTTAAAATTATAGGTAAGGGGTTATCCACAAATTACCTCACACGTTGAAGGGAGGTAGGGTATCACCAGAATGTGACATTGTGTGACCAGGGGCAGGGGGGTCAAAAGCGTTGTGACGTTACATGTTGAAATATAAAGTACTAAAACGCGATATTTTTGTCACTAAAAAAATATAAAAATGTTCGAACTCGATCTATATTTTTAATACTTTAGCCGAGGGGGAAACCGCTGACTAAAATTTGTACACTGCCATATTAATTGAATAATTAGAATAATTGAAAATTCGTCATTTTTTTCAAAATTTCATATCTTCGTCGGTTTTCAAGTTATAGCGTTGAAACTTCGTAGAAAACAAGTTTTTTTAATACAGTTAACTCAAGTTTTTTTAATGCAATATTTGGCAGTAGATGCGTTATAGATAGACCGATTTTAAATTTGAGAGCGGTTTGGAAAAATTCAGATTGCACTGTTTTTTACACACAACTATACTCTCCTAATAAAATGTATTTCGAGAGGTAAACCACTGATAAAAAATCTGTACACTATTTTCTGTATTTTTCAGGTCTTTTCCAAGTATTTTCTTTAAGTAAATCCATATTTCTTTTTTCTTGGAAATATATTCGATTAAGAAAGGTTCTACAATTTTTTTTTGTATTTTCCATGTATTTTCTAATGATACTAGTATTTTTTAGAGTATTTTCTGTACTTCCAATGTATTTTCTCTAATTTGTACACTATTTTCAGTAGTTATACCCCTAGGGTCTTGATAAT
>CAJUYH010007477.1:0-17493 GCA_910591685.1 Galerucella tenella | reverse complement strand
CATAACAGTTAGGAACTTGCTACGGGAACAAACCTAATGTTTGAAGGTGTTCAATCGTCGATATTAATTGTGTTATTTGACTAATCGATTGTGCGTTGTGGTAATATGAACCATAAAAATATAGTGGTATAGACTATTATTCTTATAAAATGGATAAACATCACGGCGGAGTGTATTGTTCATACAGAGACTGTCCAAATACATTTTATTCGGAAAGAAAAATAAAGTTCTTTCGATTTCCAAGGGATGAGAGTATATAATTCAATATCCCGGCCTATGATATAAGAAATTTTGAAGTTTTTGATATTAACTTTGGTGCTACAAATTATTATGCATAGGTGTTTATAATAAATAAAATAAGAATTATTTGTACTTTAAAATTTGGTTGATTTTTGTGATTATTTGTGTTATCTAAAAATGTATTTATTAATTAATCTCCCAAGAGTCAAGAGTAATGACTATTTATAACAAATCATAGGAATGTACATATAGGTATTAAGTAAATACATAAATATATATTCGATTATGATTATTGTTTTAATTCATGGCGCAGTTTTAAAGATTTAGTGGAAACTTCCAAAAAAACTAGATCCAGCACCAGAAATTGTTATTGTCCCCGAGTCAACAGTGCAATTTGGTGAGAAATTCAGAAAATATTTTAAACTGGCAACATCGCGGCCATACCGAGTTGAAGGTCCAAGGTCATTGACGACGGAGCTGAAAATAGTTTGATGTTTTACCGGGATTCGTATCTGTTCTCTTTATAATCTGTGGCCTAAATAGGCATCGCGAATAATGTATTAGGGTACCTCCAACTAAATTTAACTTGGTTATCCCTGAAAATTGTGTTGCAATTACTGATAGCAGCCATGGAAATCCTTCTATCCGCACCTATCGCCTCTCTATACTTTCCAAATGCAGAAACCATGCGCAAAGTGCGACAGATTGGTGTACTTTTGCTACTTTTAAAAATATAAAGTGAACAACAGAAAATAATCGTGAAATCAATCCACAACGAAGTACTCTCCCAATCTTCATTGGAAGGTTGGGAAAAATTGTGTCTAGAATTCAGAATTAGCAATAATATAGTTAATATTGTTTAACACTATGCTATAACTCCTTCAAGTCGTCTTCTAATATATTATAAATAAAGAAGAAAAATTTACAAATTACGTTCACTTTATTGTTAAACGTAGTTGATCTTATCATCATAAAAATTATATACAATGTTGTATTAAATTGCAAAGTTCTTTCTAGACCATTAATTTAATACCATTTAAACGCGGTGCTTTTCTTTCGGTGCCTATCAAGGTGAATATTTCTTTTAAGAGGGAGGTAAATATCACGACTCGTATCAGTCTTGGTGTTTGGATCACTGAATCGAATCAACAGTAGCTACTTGATAGGATAATTTTTCAAGTCATTTGTGTATTTTTATCTATTTTATTTACAGTTTCCTGCATATAAAATGTCATTTTAGTGAAGCGTCTTATAAATAGATGTCGATAATAGATAATCAGTGTATTTGAAAATAAAAGAACAAAAGAACTGCTTTTGGTGGTACCAGCTGTTGCTATATTTGTTCCAGAATAAAATAATGTTCTATCTATTCAACATTTTCCATTCTAAAGACCACAAAACACTTATAGGAGTTGAGATATTCTAACAAAATCTTGTTTGGCTCAACGTATTTTCCAACTAAAATGATATAGTCTGGAAAATTGATGTCCCTCGGATTCGACTTTCGGTCGATTTCACTCTAGTGCCATAACACGTTGTCGCAATGTGTCGACGGAAAGATAATTCCGGTTAAAATAATCGAGTCAGATTCAAATTAAGTTGTTCGAACATGGTATCGAGCAGCAAAAAGTCAGTAAGTCATTTCTGAGTCTATTCCAAATGGTGCTTGCATGTACCATAATAGTTCTAATAGAAGAACGGCAAATTATGTTATATCTCCAGGATTTGATAGAGAAAAAGCGATTGATATACTTAATATATTGACAAATATACATAGTGGTCAACTTATACTTTTATAGCTCCGTTTTTGAGGTGATTTTGGAAACATCCTGTATTAATCAACAAAATATAGAAGCGTATTCTCAAAATGCTGATTTGCAAAAAAGTTTTCACAGCTAATATCCCCTTTTTAATCTACACCATAATTTTACGCCAAGAAGTGGAAAACTTTATAAGAATAAATTGTTTTTTGCTGTTTTACTAAAAATATAACATTATTCATTTCGTTCCGCTTCAAAATAAAAATTATTTTTCCCATTTAAAACGTTCTTTATTTCTCCTACTAAATGAAATCTAATTAAAAAAGTAATCTTACAAAATAATAAATAATATAGTTTGCTTCTCGCCTCTTTGTTTCGTTTTCATTTTAATTTTTATTATTATTTTTTTTTGTATCATTATTTTTTTTTCAAATTCTCGTAACAAACCCTCTTTACTTACAATCCTTACTAATTAACTCGAAAATATTTAAAACTTCATAACAAAGTAATTCCATAACGTCGAATTAGAAAAGAGCACGGCTCGGAATATACTTTTATTGTGTTGTAATTCGCCACTGTATGAAACGCAATACGTTTGTGAGTATTTTTATTTCTCTGATTTGAATATCTTACAATAGGGGTAATTCCGAATGGTACTTTTAAATTTATTTAAAAAGCACTGTGGCGCGCTGCACCCTATTCATTGAAATATCCCGTTCGTTTTTTGCTTAGATTTTTTTAGTTAATTTAAGTAGAAAATGTGCAAATGCCACAACAAAAAGGAAACGTTAACGTTTCATCATAACAGTTAATTTTATAATTTAAGTAATAACAAAATTTATCAAGAGCGTTGAAAAAATTGTCCTTCGCCCTTCTAAAAAAAAACTATTATATGAAAAAAAATCACTTAAAGAAAAAGAAAAAGAAAAACATTCATTAAGCGATCCAATAAAGTTTTGGCCCTCCACTGCGACTCGCAAGAGTCTATTGTGGCTCACACGTATTTAGATTTCACCAAACACATTCAGTTCCTTAAGGGGAATCTATCGGCAGCGATTTGACAAAATATCGAAGTATTTTTGACAAATAATTTTGAAATAATGGATGTATTGAAAATTGAGAAAAAAATATATCATGTAGATTAATGTTGAACTTGAGTTCTCATCGAATAATAACTTTGAAATGCTAACCAAATTTTGTTGAAAAAAATACGAATCATGAGGTAATTACACATATTAAGCAAAGTTTGAGCCCTTCTAAAGAATTAAATATGGATTAAATGGAAAAACTAATTGATAAGAAGTCTAATTTGAAGCTTTATGAATACTATATAAAAATCTCAGAATCCTCCAATTACTTATGACCGTACAATTCCTTATTGAAATTCGGTTGCTACCACTAAAATATCGGATAAAAATCCATCTCTCGCTTTTCTATCCTTCTATGACTGAAATTGTCTCTCTGCTTCGGTAGTCGCGTGCCGTTCCATTGTTGATACAACGCTCGCCGGTCTCGGCGGTCTCCCAGTTCAGTACTGACGAAGCTTATAGAGTAGTACGTGAACCAAAATCCGCTTGGACCGCTTGGCTACCTACATGTTGCGGAGCTTTCATATTTCTAATAAAATTTTCGTTATGTGAACTTAAACGTGAGGACGTAGGGAAACAAAAAAATATACAAAGCATAATTGTGCAAGGTCGAATTTGGTAGATGCCCCGATTAGTTTATTTGGTGAATGATATTTCAGGTTCTAGGGCGAGCGAAAGACCTGATTCGAGCCGCGGCGGGGCAGGCTCTGCTGTTTCATCATCTTCCAGACAAAGACGGCAAGTCGGATCTTCCGACAGTCCAAGTTTCAGCATATGATGATTCAGATGACAGTGGCCTGTTAGACAACGTAGGTCATGCATGCTATACTATAACATTTGTTTGGAGAGTGATTGGATCAAAAAGAGTTGGAAATCGACCTCACGCATGGAAGGACCAGAAATATATAAATCCAATCCAATGATAAGAGCCTTACTGTTCTTATGCAAACATAACGATATTCCAGGCAGAAGTTGCAGCAATATAGGAGAGCCATTGAGGCTTGAGTTCAAAGAAAAGACCATTGCCATATACCCCGATACCCAAGCAGCTATAAGAGCAATCAGTTCCATGCAGATAAATTCCAAACTTATTTTTGACTGAAGACGCTATCATAGCTGAGCAGTCATAGTAGATTGATCAGATCAGATCACCAGGGCAGGGAAGATGCGTTAATAGCCCTATAAGGGGCACGATGTGGTTCCATTGGATCAGAACCTTTTTGTGGCATAGCGTACTTGGATATGGAAGCAGTCTCGAGAATGGTGGAACAAGTTGCCAAGAATGAGGCAGGCCGAAGAGTTCATGAAAAAACCATCGACAAAATTCAGGGAGAACCTTCTGAGCCAGAATAGGAATTAGGATCCTGTTTATGCTTCTGACGGGATATTGTACCTACACTTAACAAAAACAAGAATAACGGATTGGCAGACATAACCTTATGCAAGTTTTGCCAAAGATGGGGAAACACATATTGTGCTACTGCTACTGTCAAAGACTGTCTGTGATGCTTGTGAGAACAGACCTCTTATCTAAGCTGAGGCTTTCAGTGGTAAAACCACTGGTTGTCAGTGAATGTTTTTCAGGATCTTCTTAAGAGTGTGCCGCTCGCCTATCGGGGAAGTTTGGTATTAGGTTTCATGATGTAACAGAATCTGCACATGGCTACTTCGGTCAAGTTCGGTATTAATTGAGCCGAAATTATATGGAAACGTTCTAATTCCTGTTTTCAAAAATTAGAACTCATGTTTTCCTTTCGTTTGCAACGTTAGTTTATGAATTATCAATTTTGTCCGTATTGTCACGTTTTCCGGAATAACAAAAATAGAGAGAAATGTACTTTTCTAAAAAAAAGGCACAAAAAAAGGCAAAGTAAACGTCCAGCACACGTGCATTTTTATTCATACATTCATAAGTGAAAATTAATGGAACGCGTGATAACGAATGAATTACTATGCTTTCAGCGTATTTTTTTTTTCCAGGATTGCAAAGATGGAGTCCGAAAATGTTTGTCCATATATACGTGAGCATAAATCGTTATACATCTAGAATAAATATACAAAAATACATGTACATACATATGTAAACGTATTACTATAGTCGACGGTGATAAAAATGGAGCACATGTCGAATGGCAGAAAAAAAAAGTCGAAAAAAAAACGACGCTTCATTATCAAAGTGTCGAACCGTATTGAACATGCATGATTCATGTTTGAAAACGACAACTTCAATGCAAAAATATGCACTTCTCTTGTCATAAACAGGACATATATTGCACTGTTCATTATTAATATGCTATGAAAAATGAATCAAAAGATCCATACATTTCGAGTTCTTTGTATGCATTTACACGTTCGGGGATATTTTACAGAGAATACTAACGACAGAATCTATCTCCCACTGCAAATATTTGACACACCGTTAGGTTGTCATAGACGACTGAACCTAATCGAAACACAACCATTGGTTTTAATAATCTTATTATATTAACAATTTATCGACCAGACAATTTTTTTATCTAATTAAACAAGTTTTATGAAAAAATATCCATTCAGAGTTTTTCCTGATTTAACTGATCATAAATTACTGGAGCTAGATGATAATCAACACCAATTTACAAACAACAAACCTACGTCATAAGAAAATGACATAAGGTTACTGTCACAAGTGACAGATTCTGAATTAAATTTCACACCCAGAGAAAATGTACCGATATCTGTGACAACGAAGTTATAAGAAAGAAGCGACATTAAACTTTTCTCCATAGATATCGAAGTTTTGTTGTGTTTTCCAATTATTATCATCCATCACTTGAATGACAGCCAAGAATTGCACAAGTGTTTGGCGCCATAACTAATAAATGAAGTTTTGTAAACAAATGTTTATCGTTCAAAACACAAAAAAATTAGGAAATAATCAAAAAGCTTACAACAAATAAAATTCTTTGGTAAACAATAAAATCACATGTCATTGACAGATAACGGGCTTAAAATGGCGACTGTCAGACATGCGCACTCAGAAAATGAATCGTAAAATAGCACAAACTTCGTTTCTTCATGGGATTGTGTATTCTGTGGTATTGGTAGATACAGAAAACAAAAGACTTGGCTCAGCTTTGGTGGGAACCAAGGTCCCTAGAGTAAACAGATGGGTCAAGGACTAAGGAGTATAGTGAATGGAATACGTCAATCCTGTCAATTATGCCAAAGCTCTAAAACTTTTCTGACAATGTTTTTTCACCAACACTAAATCAGATGCCAAATGCAGGTTCCAATTCGATGACATCACCTCCGGCACCCTTCTTTTGCAGAAAGTCTTCCTTTTTATGACTATTCTCTTCAGAATTAACAAGGATACAGGAGGAGAGTCTTTTTGGAGGTTGTAATTTGATATAATCCTGCAACAAAAGCTAAGGGTGTGTCTATAGCTATCTGCTCTTAGTAGTTTTGGTAGACTCAGTCATCTCTATCCTCAATTTGAATGGTACAAGGCAGGTCTCAGTTTACTGTTGGTAGCATTATGTCAGAATACTGTCATTTACTTCACCTGGCACGGCACTCATGATTGCGACATCTAGAGACGCTATCAATTAACTTAATATTTATTGAAAAACGATGTTAAAATTTTCCAACTTCTAACAATAATATTTCTATCCGCGAACTGTACCTATTCACCACTATCTATCATAATTATTTAGATATTTTGTTACTTTCAACGGCCATATTTCCATTTTAGACATGTTATAACTTCCTAATGATAAATGCATTTCGTCGAAGTTCGCAGATGATGTATGTGAATTCTAAATAAGTTGACCATTCGGTGGACGGAGGTAACCATACTCAACAATAAGATACGGGGATGAATGAGTTAAATACATTACCATTTAAATAATAGTTCAAACAATTCACCAAATACATTCCGGGGTAACTAAAATTTTCGAGATGGCGGAATATGAGATCCGACGAGAGGGGAAGATAGTCAGGAGGTTTGTTTCGTTATTTGCGCATTTAATAAGAATGTTCAGTATCTATTAAGAACGCTGATCTAGATTTCTGGCAGACTCTCTTGCGAGGAGGGTGCCGCACGTGTTTTTATCGGAATACCTGGACATCAAGAAGAGCTTTAGACTTCTGGCACAATATAACAGGATTGGTTCATTCGAAGGCTTTTATATATTCTTCTAAAAATGTATCCAAACAAATGTTTGGTTATAGCAGCCTACGGTGTTTAACAGGCCTTTTAACAGGCGACTGTCATCTGAATCATCATATGCTGAGACTTTGACTATCGGAACATCCGACTTGCCGTCTTTGTCAAGAAGATGATGAAACAGCAGAGCATATAATTTGTGCCCGACTCTCCGCGGCTAGAATCAGATATATGATGTTTTGCATGGTCTCTCTCTCGTCCTCGGACCTAAAATATCATGAACTAATCGGCTTTGTTAAGAAGTTGAATTTGTTCGTCAAAATCTGAATAAGTATGAGCCACAATAGACTCTTGAGAGCCGCAGCAGTGGAGTGCCTTATAGATCCACTCACCACACATCTAACCTATCTATGAAAAAAATGTTTAGAAGGTCAAAGTGTCAAGTATATATAGTGGCAGCACATTGCAAGACGTGAACTACTCGAAATAGACTCTTCTCTATGAAGATTGAACAGAGTATCACTGGCAACGAAAAGGCATACTACCTTGACTGTATACAATATAATTTTTAACAAAATTTTGGTATTTTTTTATCAAACTACGTTCCATTCAAGTTAAATTGTCAAAATTCACAAATCCCGATGAGCTAAGAATAATTTCCGTTTCAACTTTACTTGAAAATTGTGGAGCTGCGCGCCCATACTATTAAAACGTTTACCAAGAGATGGAAAATTCAATATAATGCAATATTTAATATATTATATAAGAGAAATACTGCAGGCCTCTCTATACCCGTCTCCGCCTTTCTCTATATCTCGAGAGAAATTAATTTCTCCGTAATCCAAGACGGGCAGTAATTAAGTGGGGTGGGGCTTGCCGGCGCTTCCTCTTGGAATCCCAACGATCTATCATTGAGTTTACACCATATTCCTTAGATCCTTCAGTAATTAGAAGCAATGGCATTCTTTCTTCTTGGAAATAATCTCGATAAGAATTTTAATGACGTGTTAGACCACCTAGAGCCGTTCCAGATATGAAATATTTCCATTACCGTTCAGGATATGGAAGTCAGATGAGTTCGATTTTTTTAAATTAAAATATAAACCTTTAAAATTTATTCTCAACTATCGTTTGCTGGATATGTTGAAAGAAGGGAGGTCAATTTGACTGATAGGTGGGCTAGGAAGTAAAGAGAAAATGTCCTAAACTAAGTTTTCCAGGTTTCTGGATAGAAATAGTTTTGTCAACTTACTTAGTCATTGCCAAGAGGTGGGAAGAGTTAGAAAAGATCCTCATGCCATAGGGACGCTTTTTCTAATTCTACAGCTTCACTGGTAATACAATTGGATCCATTTCCATTTTTGGGGACAATAAATCTTTCTTTTTCGCTTTCGGAGTTTTCCAGATTTCTATAGAAAAATATATTTGTCTATAAAGGTACCATTATTAAGAAGGATGAAGGAGATGAACATAGAGATAAAGTCAACAAAAAAGAGGAGCAAGCAGAAATCTTGAAAATAATAATAACTTTAATAAAAGTATCTATAAAACACGAAAAGGAGATTATTTACAAAGCAAAAATGGCTCTCATGATGTGCAGGAGTCTGGAAGGGAGAAATTGGGAACCCAATCATCACTTATTGAGCCTTCTATATATATATATATATATATATATATGCATTACAGAAGCAATGAGAACTTGCCCAATGGCAGCCATGGAAGTGATTCTCAACCTCACACTACTACATAGATGGTGGAAAGTGTTGCAGAAAGAAAAAGATACGGACGAAGTAGAGAAGGAATCAGAGTAATGATGGGAGCAGTGAGACTTGGGAGAGGTAATGTACAGTGATAGCATAATGATAATAAAAAATTGTAGGAATGGATATAGTGGGAACGATAAAATAATAAAGACCAGATAAATGTGATGTAGTAAAGCAACTGAAGACCTGAGGGAGAAGTAGTTACACAAAGTTTGACATTTTATAAGTTTTTTTTTTCATTTTATAATGTGTCAAAATTATGAGAAACATTTTTCAGTCGTTCATGATGTGTACAAAAGTTGCATATTCAAATAAGGCATATAAATATAAGGAGTAGACTCGAAGAAACTTCTAAATGGCAATATATAATGTGTATTGCATTAGTTTTAATAAAGTGCAGTAAGAAAATTACCCAAACTGGGACGCGGAACATTATAAATCTACTTAGTATCTGCGAGTGCAAGCGGCATCTGCACCGACTTCAGATCGCTCAACGAAACAATTAAAACGTTAACGAGCTCCTAACCGAGAGTTTAATGACTCGTTTAAACGTGTCCCATGTTCTACAGATAAGTAAAGTGTCATTTTGTCTGATATTATATAGATCTTGGGCGAAACTTTAACACTTAATGTTTGCCTCTGTCGACGTAATTTATTATTACTTTGTAATGTATTATTAACACCCACCCATTCTAGTCGGGAAACTTTCTCGGGTCTTAATTGATTATCAAAATTGAAGTTGATGTTAACGCAGGGTTCGCTTTTAATAATGAAACACTGTACTGGGTTTCATGGCGTCCCAAAATCTATACCCAACTATTTACTTTAAAATAATAAAAATCTAAAGGTAATTTTAGATTAGACGATGTCTTGTGCAATATTTAGTTTAAGTTTTGGAACAATTTAAATTGTTGAGTCTACAGGGTGCGGCAGATAAACGGTCAATTAGAGATATCTCGAGAACTAAAGGTATCTGAAATATGAAAATTGGCATGAAGGGGTTTTGAATAATGAGCTATTCAATGAAAATATTGCCGTCACAATTCTACTTCCGGTTATACCGGAAGTCGCACATAACTTTGTAATTTTTAATGGAAGACCCTGTATATTTTTAAACTTCAGGAATATTTAAGTTATTCTGAACATTTTTTGTTAATACTTCCCTATACCTATTTTGAACCGTTTTTGAGTTGTAATGTTTTTTATATGAAAATTACACTTTTTTACCATGTACATGAAATTCAATATCCTCTAATGTAATTTGAATAAAAGTTTAAATTTCTTAGGAACTATTTACCACATACCGCTTTATCGTTTACACTGTGAAGTTACCTTTTTTATTATACAGGGTGCTGTCAAAATTGGACTAAAAACGGAGTCCACAATCTTCGCGTAATCCCTTTTTTTCAATTGGGACACCCTGTATGTGATTATTAATTTTAGAAGAATACGTTGTCCACTATCGACATGTATTACTATTCCCTATACCTATCTCCTGCAGTTTTCAAATAAATCAGCTTTATACATTTTTGTCACAAAAAATTAATTTTCTTATAGGCTATGTGTTATTGATTTATTGAGTTTAACACTCGGTTAAACATTGAACAATTATACAGATACTATCAAAGATAATAAGGTACTAGCTTGTTAATTCAACAAATGTTCAAAGTGTTGCCCATCAACTTCCAAACATTTATAGACTCTTTTAAGGATGAATTTGGATGAGCTGCAAAATATCCCAGGATGTCTATTTGTAAATCCTTATTATCGACATGGGTCTCGGGCTTATTTCTTTTACTTTTAAACTGACCAAACTGGGAACAGTTGTGTAGCAAACGTTTTACAGTTTTATGATTTGGTCGAGGCTTTTCAGGATATCTCCACACGGCAAGTTCTGGATACCATTCTGTTATACTCACCGTGAATCATAATTGAATTTAAAAAAATTATTTTCCCACAAAAATTAAAGGCAAACTATTATTATACCTTTCACACAACGGCATACAACAAGGTGACTATTAAACAATAACTGTCATTTGTCAGAATATTCCATAGGCGACTTGATAAATTAATTTTTTGTGACAAAAATGTATAAAGCTGATTTATTTGAAAACTGCAGGAGATAGGTATAGGAAATAGTAATACATATCGATAGTGGACAATGTATTCTTCTAAAATAAATAATCACATACAGGGTGTCCCATTTGAAAAAAAGGAATTACGCGAAGATTGTGGATTCCGTTTTTATTCCAATTTTGACAGCACCCTGTATAATAAAAAAGGTAACTTCACAGAGTAAACGATAAAGCGGTATGTGGTGAATAGTTCCTTAAAAATTCAAACTTTTATTCAAATTACATTAGAGGATATTGAATTTTATGTACAAGGTAAAAAAGTGTCATTTCCATATAAAAAACATTACAACTCAAAAACGGTCCAAGATAGGTATAGGGAAGTATTAACAAAAAATGTTCAGAATAACGTAAATATTCCTTAAATTCAAAAATATACAGGGTCTTCCATTAAAAATTACAAAGTTATGTGCGACTTCCGGTATAACCGGAAGTAGAATTGTTACGGCAATATTTTCATTGAATAGCTCATTATTCAAAACTTCTTCATGCCAACTTTCATAATTCAGATACCTTTAGTTCTCTAGATATTTCTAATTGACCGTTTATCTGCCGCACCCTGTATAATTGGAAATTGTTTTAAAAATTGTCTATCCTGTCAAATTGTGAAAAAATAGAACAGCTTCTATTTTCTCAACAATTTGATTTATTGTATTTCACGATGGAAATGTCGTATGGAGTGTCAATAATCTTGATAATTTGTGGTTATGTATTAAAGTGGTTGAGAAATATGTCTTGGTATAAACTAGATATTGAAATGTTAATTGAGGAAATCTCAAAAAACGCTTGTTTGTACAATGTAAAACACAAAGATTACCATAACAAATACTTAAGAAGCTTAGCCGTAGAATCTGTATTGGCAAAGTTAGGCATCATTAGACCGTTTCATTAACCACTTATTTTACCAAATCTCATTCTCCTGAAAATTAATAAATATTTTAAATTTTCCGGTTCCATAACTAACGACATTTTTGAATTTGAAAAGTTTATATTTATATTATCATCAAATCAGATCACTGCGCAGAATCTTGATGTAACTATTTCATTTAGTGAATTTTTTGGCTCATTAGTCACTTCCTCCCAAATTTCTACTAAATTTCTAAACATGCCGTTTCCTTGTCGCATTAGCCACTCCAAAATAAAATATTAATTTTTATCAAATTTCCCTTCCATTTTTGTCTGTCGATGTTCGAAATTTCAATTTTCGAGTGGACTCCTTCTTTCCTCTAACTGCCACATTGAAGGCAACAGTTATTTATATTTTATTTTCAATTTTTGGTGAACAATTTTCGATTGTCTGGTTGCTCTGCAGCCGGCAAGTTTACGGCAATTTCATTTAAGTTTCACCTCCGAAGGCATCTTCAGTCCACTTCGTTCCCGCCCGTGCACGAGGTCCAGAGCCTGTCGAAAACATCACCGCCACTGCTGCCATCGCGCTAAGAGCTGCAAACATCCTCAGCCCTCTAAGATAAGTTCCTCCGTCTTATCTATAGCGTGTGTAAGATTTGGATTTGGCGTGCTAATTACAATTAGTATTTTATTCGTTTAATTTTTTAAATATTCAATTTATGTTGAGTTCCAAATAATCCAATAAATAATTATTATTTCATTCTTTGTATTGATTATTCAATAATCATTGAGTTGGATAAACGTGTTCGGGAATAAGTAGATTTATTTTATTTATTTTTTTTTGTAACGTAAATTTAATTTCTTACAAGATGTTTCCAGCTTTCCACCTTTTGTTTCTTGTTTTAATTGCTTCGTTCGATTAAAGAGCTGGTGGCGTCCAATTTAATATTAATTGTACACCCCATCCCAGTGATAGTGTATACAATAGTTTAATTGGTGCCCCACGTTGGGCGCCAATTTGTAACCTAAAACTGCACCAGGCTAGAGCACTCCACCTCAGGGAGTGGAATTCGGCAAGGAAACGGCATGTTTAGAAATTTAGTAGAAATTTGGGAGGAAATGACTAGTGAGCCACTAAATGAAATGGCTTTTCAGACGAAAAACGTAACAGCTGAACAGCATGTTACATTGAACTAAAAATTGTTCAATAAATTGGAATAGTCTAAAATAGCTTAAAACAGTTGGACAATATTTCACACCAGAAATCTATTCCAAATATTGTTCCAAAACTTGGACTAAATATTGCACTAAAAATTGTCTAATCTAAAATGATAATATTCACGAAATTTTTATTTATTTTCAAAGAGTCTCTTTTCTTTTGTTAGTTTATAAGCTTCTTTCAAACGTCTATTAGAAAACATTCGAATTTCCATTTTATTTTCACAACTACCTAAATTCAAAAAAAAATTATAACTGATTTCAACATTAAATATTTAACATCTTCTAGACAATTTATGACATTTCTAGATGATTTCGTAACGATACACATGGTAGCGAGAGAAAAATAAAGTGTTGGTATTCAATTTAGATAAAATATATCCTAAGGTTGTTTCCGCTGAAAATCCCTCTAATCCCGGGTCGAGATGTGCGAATGTAACGGCAATTTTAATATTTTAATAACCCAAAGTGTAACCGCAGATTATAGAGGGTAAATAATTTAAAAGTAAATAATTCTTTTAACGAATATTAAAAAGTATTAGATGGGATGAGTGGAGTTATTCTGGAAAAAGAGGTAAATTCTGCTTAATATTTATTTCACATTTATCAAATTGAAGGTTTCCACAGGGAATTGAACTCCGTTCGGTGCGCTTCGTATAAATTTGTATTCTATATTTTAAATTAGAATATATACGTAGACGAGGGCACATATTTCATGTAAAAACGTATCTTGGAAAAGTTAGAAAGATGTACTGGTATTTGAGAAATTTGCATATTATGGTGAAACTTCGGAATACATCTTTAAATATTAGTAGAAAGTTTTGAACGGCAATATATAATGTGTTTTTCGTTAGTTTGGGAAAAGTGCACTTTTAAATTATTATACCTCCCTCCTTCCATATATATTGTAAGGGAACCATAACCTCGATGTTACCACCCAAGTAACTGCAGATTCTGTAAGCGAAGCTTACAAAAATAATATTGGTGACCGATTGAATGTAGATACATTTATATAATTTTTTTACTATTCTGAAATCAATATTTTGTTTCCGTCTCTGCTGGAAACATTATTACTTTAAAACCAACTGCGAAAAAATGTAAAAAAATACAAATTATGATTACAAAGTGAAACGTTACAAATCAATAACTATGGCATATTAAAAAGTGTCCTTTTTTTATTTTCCCGGGCATACGAACAATTTTTTTTATTCTTTGACAAGAGTATACGTTTTTATTTGAGTTGCTGCATATTGCTGTTTTTTTTTGTTGATCAGAATGTATTCATCCTTTTTTTATAAGTGGATTAGAGCTGAATATTTTTAAATTATCAACATTTCTACCTTCCGTTCGGAAACATTTATACAGTGCGTCCATAAAGTAACAATTAACAATAAAATTATAATGTTCATTACATTCAGTAACGTTTAACTTTCCAAAAACAATTTTTATAAGTTTCTTTTTATTTTTGCCCACCCTGTACCAACTTTAAGCAAATATAACGTTATATTTGGCCACTATCATTGAAATATTTAAATATCTACCGGACGGTAGCCAGTCCTTTTTCCTTACCAACATGTGATTCTCGTCGAGAACCTGTAGCACCGATCACCGCTGGAAGGCAAATTTTTACATTTAATGTGCGACGGATAATCTCCGTTGGTGAGGATCAGTATACACTGATATTGGTCAAATATTTCAATTCTTCTCTCCTATAGAGAGAGAAAATTAAGAACACACTACGAATATGTAAATTCTTTCTCGAAGCGGAGCATGTGAACAAGAAAGGAATATACAACGTATGTCCATTGCTCATCGCATGGTTCAATTTAATAGCCAGTAGTAAGAATAAGTTTCCTTTCTCCTGTAAGCCATGAACCAATAATAATTTTCAATTACTGGTGAGAGGTTTACCTCAAACTCTTTTTTTCTAAAGTGCATTCAATGTGAATGATAAGTTGCATTTGCGTATATGCTTTTCATTTCTGATTTTTGCTTTTATATTTTTTCATTCTAGTGATAAGCGCCAGATACACACATAAAATGATATTTTTTTATCTTGTTCTTTTTCTTTTTCTAGTTTTTCTTATACAGTTGATAAAAGGTTCACATGTATATAGTTGAAGTCTTTAAAATTAATTAATTCAATCTAATTACCAACCTAGAATATTATATTTCCGGATTACATTTTTCATTACAGTTTTTTTATCGCCTTCTGTGATTGAAATAAGTAGTAGAATAAAATTGAGTTTTTATGTTATTTAGATATTGTTTCTTTGATTTCTTCGATGAATGGAAATAAATAAGATTTCCTTAATAATATCATATCGTATCATATCACATTTCTTTATTGCTTCTTTTGTTTTTTTTAATAGTAAAATACAGGATATTTTTTTATGAACCACGTTCTTAAATGAATTTCTTAAACAATGCGACTTAGTACCTAAATGAAAAATCGACCTATTTCGGGAATTTCTAATATTATGATGCATGTATGCGTTACTTAATGATCGCACTGTATATCCACTCATATGTAACGGATTTGTTTTGTATCTACCTCCAGTTGAAACAGTTTAAAATGTCGCCTGAGGTTCCAACAATGTTCATAAGGTAACAAAGGCAATAGAGATAACAAAAATTCTGATCTAAAACATCCTTTTAAATTCATTTATATTGGTTACCTCGCAAAGAATCATTTAATCCGTCTCTGTTCGGTGGTAGATGGAGATGCAACCGTGGAAAATATGTGGAGAGTCGTGCATACAAAAGGGATGATGCTAATTGTATTGTCGACCGCGAGAATCTGCTGATGCAAGTTGAATTCTCTGTTATCAGATATATTGTTTCGTTACAATTTTTCATGGGATCGTGAACCAAAGAAAATCTATTGTTACGCTATATATATAGGTACAACTATGAGTATTTAGAAAGAAAAAACGGAAAAATCTAAATAGCTTTTTGCAAAAAATGAGAGTTTGTAACGTTTTTGAGGTCCGTTTGTACTCGCGGAGCTCAATTATTCTTATTAGATCAAGATATTTTCTCACTTGACAGTTTTGATAAGTGAAAAACCATTAAAAAAATGCAAAACTAATTTGCAGGACACAGATACTTAATCTGTCAACTGTCAACTGAGGAAACACCTAAGAGGACAACTCCTCGGGAGGATGTACAATGGGTCACATGTGGCCTAAGTGACTCTACTTCCACATGAATGCTACTCCTCTTTGTGAATATCTTCTGGTTGTACAGATGGAGACGAAGACTTTACATTCTCCTCTCTACTACTCTAATAGTGAGCAGTCCCGACATCCATTTGAATAATGTGCTGTACAAATCTTTTCTATTTAATGCTCAGGCTCATGTGGAATATTATCAAAAGCCTCTTCTATGTCCAAGAACGCACTACAGTTTCTTAGTTGTTCCTCTACCAGCTGTACCAGTGCAAGTAGTTAAAGAGAATCGCCGAAAAAACGCTTGAACTCTTTCAATTATCATTTTTTTAATTACAGTTATTTATTTGCGAAAAATATTTTATGTAAATTATTGCGAAAAATCCCGTTGCCGTCGGAAGTATTTATAAAAACAACCTAACTGTATCTTAAAGTATTAACTGACATTTCTATTATGCAAAATCGATGTAATGAATCAAAAGTAATAATACGTGAGGTATTGCCTGTAATTACCATTATAATTGCGGAGATAAAATCTAGACTGTTTCATACAATGTAGCTGCATTAATTTTGGATACTTTAGGCCAGTAGTTGTTACAAATTAATGTTTTATAATTATATTTCTTCGGTGTTCCAACTACAACGCCCAGCACCATTCTCCGTATCAAATTTATTGATCGAGTTGGTGTTCGTAGAAATCCGAAAGGCTGAGATGAAGTGTTCTTGTAAATAAGATGTAAGCTTTGCTGTTTGTATCAATTCCCAATGAGTCATTGTCATTATACATGCCCTAATAACGCTCACCTCTAGATTCTAGATAACATTTTTCTTGTTTAAACTTTAACCTTTAATCGAGCAAGTTACCATCCATCACAGATAGAGGGATTGAAACTGTATCTAGTGCTAGTTGGTATGTCAAAATTGCAGCACTAATTTCAACTGTACTGGAGCAAAAAAGAACACAGGAAACTCTTGGTCAAAAAAATCCTCAGTATCGCTGACCGAACGAACTTGAAAAACACAATATAGAGCTACATCTGTAGATATAAGAGAGGATCTACTTGTAAGAAATATGCGAAGCATTGACTCACTACTCATGAGCCTAATGAGCCCAAGGATGACTTCT
>CAJUYH010007476.1:0-17497 GCA_910591685.1 Galerucella tenella | reverse complement strand
TACACTTGGCAACGTTGGTAAAGAGAGCTACATTTAGACGCTCCTGTTTTTCTGTGGTATTCTGTTACTATAAAATTTTTCCTAGGAACAACGCTGGCGCCATCCATCTTTGATTGTTTGTTTGTGCTTGGTGTATGTATCGTTGTCATAGATATTATGATCGTTGTGCTATTTTTGCTATTTTTGAAGTTATTTTTATCTGTGTTATTTTTTGTGTTTATAGACTATTTAATTAGGATCACCACTTTTTCTGCTGTGAGGTAAGGATTGTAAACACATTTTATGTATTTTGTTTATTGAAATAAATTTTTCTCGTTTTATAGCATTTCAACATGACGACTTTGCGTCCAGATGATGTTCCTGGCGCTGTATTATCGGATCAACTTCCCTTGGAAAATTACTCTGTTCTAAAATTACAACGCTGGTTAGAATGCAGAGGATTAAAAAAAACTGGATCCAAAGGAGAACTTATCATAAGGTAGAGCATTATATTTTAAGGAGCTTGCAAGAATTTTTCAAACAAACTACAAACCTAAAGAAACATATAAGTACTTAATGTTCATACTAAACCCAGTACTTGATTGACATTTTTTGCATCTTAATAGTTATTTATGAACCATGTTTATTCTATAAACAAGTACTTACATACTCTTTATTTTCAGAATAAAAAATTGCATTGAGGCAGGCAATGAAGATAAAATATTCATTGGCATAGATGGAGGGAAATGGTATGATGCTAAACGCAACATCCACCAAGGACCTAGCACCAGCTCTGAGCCTGATATTTTTGATAATATCAGTTGGGGAAAGTTTCCAAGTTGTGACATCCCCCAATATTTCAATAAGGGCCACATTTACACTTATATAGTTGGTGCTGATGTTGGAGACGAGGACCCAGAGACAACATTGCTAGCAGAAGACCAATCCACGACAACTGTCAAACCATTTCGAAGGGGCCATCAATATGTCAATAGTGAGCATATAAGC
Source organism: Galerucella tenella (assembly GCA_910591685.1). Classification (NCBI taxonomy): domain Eukaryota; kingdom Metazoa; phylum Arthropoda; class Insecta; order Coleoptera; family Chrysomelidae; genus Galerucella; species Galerucella tenella. The sequence continues at coordinate 16,510 of CAJUYH010007476.1, read as the reverse complement.
CTCATAGAAGATGGTCAACAAAAAAATTTTTATTTTTGTAAATGCAAATGTCTCTCTTCTTTCCAAAAGACTTTACAGTACAATGTTAAAGTTATTTTAAACAAAACATCTGGAGCCGTTATTAAGGGTATTTGTGAGTGTAAGCAGTCGGCTTTAGGTAAATGCAGCCATGTAACTGCATGCCTAATTTTTATTTGGGAGTATACCCAAAAATATGGGTATTCCAAATTATCATCAACCAGTATCCCACGCCAGTGGGGTATAGGATCAAAAAAACGCAACCCATCTGCCATTAAAGCAGTTGACTATCCAATAAAGAGGTTTAAACCGAAGAACAGGGGTTACTTTGATCCAAGACCAATTGGATATGAAAAAGAATTTGATATCAACTGTTTTGTTACTGATCTACAAAAAGTGGAGAATGTGAATTCTATGTTTCAATCAATCTTTCAATTAACGTACAACAATTTTGAATATTCTCAAAACGAACTAGAGATACTACAGATCCAAACAAGTCAATTTATTGCAAACATGGCTTCTTTTATGGAAAAGCAAAATGCTGAAAAAACTTTATTTGAGGTTCCTGGAACCTATCCACAAGGATCAGAAGGTTGGTTGAAATGTAGATCATTTTTTATCACATCTTCAAATGCAAAGATTGTAACAACTCAGTTGAAATCAGACTCTGCGAAGAAAAACTTTTTATTAAAAAACCTATGGATGGTTACCAAACCAGTAACAACGGTAGCCATGGCATATGGAAAAAAAAATGAAGAAGTAGCTAGAAGGTTTTCACAATCACTTCTTAAAAAAAATGAAGTAGTGACTGAAACTGGACTTATGTACAATAAGAAATTTCCTTATTTTGCAACAAGTCCAGATGGAGTTGTGATGGCTGGGGATTCTATAGAATATTTAATCGAAATAAAATGCCCCAAAATATTAGAAAATTGTAAAAGTATTCTTGACTTCGACAATTATCTCTCAAAAACCCAATTGAATAATTTCTTTTTAACAAAAAAGGGTAACAAAATTTTTAATAAAGAAACTCACCCTTATCTCTATCAAATAATTATGTCACTCATAATATTTGAAAAAGATTTATGCATGCTGATAGTTTGGAGTCCAGCAGATATGTTGGCTATTCCAATAAATAAAAATCAGTATCCACAGATTGTTGCTGCTATAATAGAAAACGCTACTGATTTTTATTTAAATATGTATGTTCCAGAACTATTTGCAATGAGAGCAATTAGAGATTTACCTCCAGTTTGTTTAAATATGAATTAACATTTATTTTTTCCTTTTTGTTTGTATTCAATGTTTAGTTACAAGTAGATAGATAAATTTATATTTAATTTAATTGAATTATATCAATAAATCTAGTTAAATTAGCTGTATTATATATTGTTCTGTTTTTTTACATTAAATATTTATTATGTATGTTTGTTTAATTTTGTCCTCTTGTCTTGATGGATTTTTGGTTTTAAAATAAAGTATTCAATAGAAAGCAAGTTCATTTTATTTATTAAAATACATTTAAGTAGCATATAATAAAACATAATATACAGTGTTTAGAAGACATACATTGTATTCTCAAATCATTTTAGTATAAATATAATATCATTTTACTAATTGTTCTTCGAAATTCACCAGAAATGAAACGACACTGAATATGTTGGACAAGATAGGATTCAAGAGAATGGGACACTTCTTTGAAAGAATTCTGTAGGATTTAATTCTACCTATTGCTCTTTCAACATGTATCCTGGCTTTAGCAATTTTTTTTGTTATCAGCTCCTCTTCCCCTGTTAATCTTTTCCTTTTTGCTAATAGTGGTGGTGTATATAATTTTATTTTCATTAGATCACATATATCTTGGATCAAAAAAACACGATCTGCCATTACTACATCTCCTTCTTTCAAAAATTTTGTGATGTCACTTTTTTCAAAAATCTCCTTGTCTGAAATTGATCCCTCAAATCCTTCACTGACATATATAATTGCTCCAGATGGACATATCCCCAATAGAAATTTCACTGTATTTGAATGTTTGTAGCTGGAGAATGTATTGCCTTGTTGACGAAAATTTGATGGCATTTGCATTGCTATTTCTGTGCAATCGATAATGATGGTAATGGAGTCACCTTCAAAATTTTTAAAACAATATGGTTTGTTTTTCATTTGTCTACCAGCCTGAAACATATTCTCTCTAATGCTTGATATCTGATAGTACATGAATTGTATCCAAGTATAAAATATAACAGAAATGTTGTTCCTACTTAAATTAGATAAATAGGAAATATCATCCAGTGTAAAACCACGCCTTAGTCTGATTAATGTTAAACACAATCTATCTCGGTTCGATAGGCTGCACTTATTTATATTATATCTATATTTTTTATTTTCATATTTATGATAATAATTCAGTTTGTCCATCACAGAAGGGTCCAAAAAATTGTATAATGCATCAAACTGAAGTGGGAGTAAGCCTATTAAATATTTGAATCGTTTCTCATTTCCCACAAGATTAGCATATGAAAATATGGAATCAATTCTTCCACCAGTCCAAGTGGCTACATTTTTAAAACTAGTTCCAACATCTGTTTCGGGATTATCTGGGGAGATACTGGCCGAGTCCTGGTTGGAGCTGGTCGAGGCACCTGTGTCAAAACTATCTTCATCAGAGTTGACCTGTACTTGCGAAAAGGGGTTAGGATTCGATTTATAGGTGAATTTTCCAGAAAAGTTCTTACTGCATATATACGTATTTTTATCAATACTTTCTGGAGTTAATTTTTCATTACCACACAGTTTTATCCATTTGAGGAATTTTAACAAGTTGTTTCTTTTTGGAAACGTGCGAAACTTGATTTTTTTATTTTTTCTTGAATCACTCTTACAATTTTTGTAGGAGCACCTGGTCATGATAGATGTTTTTCGAAACAAATATATTTATTCACACTTTACGGCAACAGGAATATCCTCTGGTCGACAAGTTGAAATGCTATAAAAGGAAAAAAATATATTTCAATAAACAAAATACATAAAATGTGTTTACAATCCTTACCTCACAGCAGAAAAAGTGGTGATCCTAATTAAATAGTCTATAAACACAAAAAATAACACAGATAAAAATAACTTCAAAAATAGCAAAAATAGCACAACGATACATACACCAAGCACAAACAAACAATCAAAGATGGATGGCGCTGTGGATGGCGCATTTGGTGGCGGCTGTTCTGGCACGTGACATTATTGACGTGAGGTCAGGTGCTCCAACACAACTTTCAGCCAATCAGAATAGACTTTTACAAATATCAATGTACATCAAATAACCTGATTTGAAGAGTCGAGGCTCCGTTTACAAATATTTATTAATAATACGAATCTTTACATAACAAAACCGTCCTGGAATAATCTTTCCCCAGTGGTAGAAAAATTTGACATTTTTTTGGGTTGGCTACTTGGACCGAAGTCCCCTATTGATTATTCGCCTCCTCTATATCTGCTCCCAATTATGTTTCCCAAACCTTCCTGGAGGGTTGATCGATAACCATTCCAGTTGGTGCATTTTGGGTTCCGAAATTGGACTATGGGTCTTGCACCTGTATTCACGTTGAATCTAATGTGTCTGGCTCCGTAGATACGTACCAGTTAACGATTTTAGTACTAATGAAATTCGTGCTTTATACCATTAAATCTAAAATTTCCCTGCTAATTTTATTCACGAAAGTTGGTTCGGAGCCAATGTTATTTACTACTAGCCCTCCGATGTCCTCCGATGAAGAATTGATGGATTGTTGATGGTCAGAAACGATCAAGTTGACAAAAATGAATTTTAAGATGTACAGGTTACGTAATTTTTTTATTTCTTCAACACCCTCACTCTTTCCATGCTGGGAACATACTGAATACCACCAACTATTCTCACTGTAAAGGGTAAAGGACAATCAACATTCGGCCAGCCTCTAGAAATAAGAACCTGCATCGATGCGCGCGCAAAATTATTCTTTCTCCCTCTCTCTTTCAAGCTGTTTTTCTCATATTTTCCTTGTCGTACTTGTGTAATCAGGATGATTCCATAAGAAATTTCGCGATCTGTATATGGTTGTGAATAAAAAGTCTTGTAGCTCGAACGACCGAAACGACTCGATGCGCCGGTCAGTTGCGCAGAAACGTTATGCTTTATACATGGCCACCTAGGTGGCCATGGCTTTATACCGCCACCGCCCCGTCTCTTCTCCACTCTTCTCTTTTATTTTTTCTATGGTTTTTAACAAAAGGGAACCAAACATCTATGAACCAAACCAAACAAAGCGGTCCAATGTTACGATCACAAATCTGAATATCTGAAATATTTTCAAATAATTGTTCATCCTCTTCGTTTTCTTTGAAAAACAAAAACGTTTGAATTTTAACTTCTGACATCCTAAAAGTTACTTAATTTATTTGTGGGACATTCTGTTTAATAGACAACCACGAGCACCACGAGTTTGTGGAGATTCTCTTCTCTGAGGTTACTAATGAAAGGTTAATGTCTATAGCACAGCTTTATTTTATTATTATAAATATAATAAGACACAAAATGGAAAAATTGTATTGCTAATAACCTTGATTTTAGTTTCTGAACATTAGGTTCTAGAGATTGTTTAGTAGTTACTGAATTAGCTATACCTATGCTTTCAGAATGGCACTAATTGAACAAGAACAACAGGAACATTGTGAAATCGACCCGAATGAAAGTGTGCACAACAAAAACATAAAAGAAAATACATTACCCAAAGTATTGAACTTTAAATGTTCGGTCAAGAATTGTAATGCAGCTTATAGAAAAAAATGTTTATTGGATGATCACATTAGAAAACACAATAAAGAGGTAAATACTTTTTTAATTCTTTTTATCCGCCACTTGAGTAGAGCTGATTTGTTACAGAGACCATTTATTTGTACTGTCTCAGGATGTACAAAATCATTTACAAAAGAACCACATTTAAAACGCCACAAAGTTATGGTACATGACAAGGTATGTGAATTAATGTGTGACATTGCGGACTGTGGAAAAATATTTAATAACAAATATAGCTTGAAAAAACATAAAACCAAAGTACATACTGAAAATAGATTTCCTTTTGTCTGTAACGAATGCCAAAAAGGATTCAATAAAAAATGGAAACTTAATCAGCACATGTATATACACACAGGAGAACCACCATTCAAGTGAGTTTTTATAACTTTGAGCAAAGTATACAATTAATAGTTATTTTGTTATAGATGTAGTAAATGTAATCTTGGTTTTACATTGCTCAGAGACTTGACTAAGCACATGAGAAATCACAAGAGCTACTCATGTGATTGTGGTGAAATATTTGAAAAATGGTCTTTGCTTCTTCGCCATAAGAAAGATAATTGTGAACATATAGGTAAGATTTAGTATAAGCTATTGGTTAACATTTTACCAAATTGTTGTTTCTCGAACTGTGTTGTCATTGTAATGTTAAATTATTACACTAATGTCCAATTTCACCAACCATTTTCTATCATTATGTATGTGATCTGTAGCATTTTCTAATTCTAATTCTTTCTGGTAACTCAGTCAATTTATTTGTGGTCTATATAGCATGTTGGCATTTTTTTTTATTTTCAGTAAAAAAATGCAAGAATTGTGAAACTACATTTACTTCAAAAAGTGTTTTAAAAGATCATTATAAAGTATGTCATAAAAATGTTGAGAGTTTTCGATGTCCATATTTAAACTGTTCAAGAACTTATCTCCACAAAAGAAATTTAACCTGGCATGTAAGTCAAATCCATGAAAAAGACAAAGTAGAAGATAATACTTTTGAATGTGTTGAAAAGGAATGTGGAAAGGTTTTCTCTAATAAGGTAATAATTTTACAGTATTAACTCTTGATTTTATAATATATTTTGTTTATTTTAGTATTATTTAAATCGTCACATTAAATTAATGCATCTCAGAACTGTAAAAGAAGTTAAACCCAGAGCTCCTCGTAAGGATAAAGGAATAAAGAAAACTTACATTGCTGCAACTTTATCTGGTATTAAATTGTCTCAAAAAGAACACAAAGAATTGTTAAATAATAAGATCATGGTTAACAATTCTGATGCGCCCATAGTCTAATAAAATTAGAAAATTTTGTGGAAACTATTTGTAGATATTTAAAATAAAGTTGAGTAAAGTATATTTTCAAATGCAGAACACTGTAGATTGCTGATATCATTTCACTGAACTAAAAAATAATTTGCATGTCTAGTTGACTTCCCTTATAAAAATTTGCATTTCCAGATTGGATATTATGGGTGTCTCATTATATTCTGACTGTTTTTAAGAGCTTATATCTTTGAAACGGTTCTAGATAATAAGATGCGGTTTCCACAGTTAGGTTTAAAATTACCGTAAATTTTGTTGTAACACATTTATATAAATGGCCCACTTCCGGTTTACCCGCTAGAAAAGTGGCGTATTTTCAGAATACAGTAGATGTAATTTTTCAAATGGGACACCCGGTATATTTAGCAATTTCTTGAAAGACGCATATTTTTACTTCATAACGGTACTTTAAAGTTTAAAATCGGTGCACAGAAAGCGTAAAGTTAGATAACTTTAACTAGGATACTGTAATGATTTAGATATAAAAGTTGGAACTTTATTGGCTAAAGTGAACTGTAAAAAATAAATAGGAACATGTTTTAGGGCACTCTAAATCAAATGTTCGATGTGTCTTCCTTCTTGGTCTATACATTTGTGAAATCGAACCACGTTGTCAAATGCTGCTGTCAGCATTTCAAGAGGAATATTTTCCGTATGTTATTTTTTAATTCCTCAATAGTAGCAGGCATCGGGTTATAGACTATATTTCACAAATCCCCATACAAAAAAATCTGGAACAGTCAGGTCTGGAGAATTTGGAGGCCATTCTATTGGACCAGTCCTACCAATCCAATTGTTGGTTAATAGATTATCTTGCTTTGTTGGAATAATGGGGTGGAGCCCCGTCTTGTTGAAAGTAGACATTTTGGTTCAAAATACCATCTTGTTCTAACTGGTTCTAACACAATGTGACGTTGTGTCAATGATCGCAATATTTTTGTGATGTGACATTTTAATGCCTCCTTGATTATTTATTAATAGATATCTGAAACATTACAGTATCCCACTTAAAGTTATCTAACTTCGCTTTCTGTGCACTGATTTTAAACTTCAAGGTACCGATAGAAAGTAAAAATATGCGTCTTTCAAGAAATTGCTAAATATACAGGGTGTCCCATTTGAAAAATTACATCTACTGTATTCTAAAAATACGCCACTTTTCTAGCGGGTAAACCGGAGGTAAGCAATTTATATAAATGTGTCACAACAAAACTCACGGTAATTTCAAACCTAACTGTGGAAACCGCATCTTATTATCTAGAACCGTTTCGAAGATATAAGCTCTTGAAAACAGTCAGAATATAATGAGACCCCAGTATTATATTCATGGCCAACTCTAACTAGAAGTGGCAAACATTGAAATGAATGTCAAGTTTTTGAATATCAAGTATAGGAATTCTTTTTTGTATTGAATTACCATGGCTTCCTATATAGTAGTTCTTTATTTTTAATTTTCTCCTGAAGTATTCGGTTTAACACTTATAAAAAGTTTCGCAATAAAGAAATCATTTATTGTATTGTATGTTATGCTAATTATGTACAATTGATGCTTTATGTTAAAGAGAGTTGTTAATTTTCCTTCTTCTCATATTAGTCAGCCAATCTGAAAGTTGTTCATGTGGCTGTTTAGGAGTTGTTGTATAATAATGTTCTGGTGGTTTGCCTTCTTCCAATCGAACAAAGTAATGGCAATGAAAATATTCTACTTTTCCAAATCTTTGTCTCGCATGTCTTCTAAGACCTTTGAGCACTTTACCTTTTCCAACAAATGATTCAGCTAAAAAATAAACAGTTTAAAATCAGGGGAAACTTTTTCTGTGGTTTGGCATTATTTGAAAGTACCAGACCTAATAGCCTTGCTTTGAAGTAGTGATTACATACCAACCCAAAGATTACTGGCAAACTCCACATTGTGTTCTCGAACTGCTAGCTCTTTAGCTTCTTCTAAAACTTCTCTTATGTCAGTGGCACCTTTTTTAACAACAAATTTCAATTGTTTAATTGCTTCATCAACTGGCATTCCTCTAATTAAACATGCTATGTACCACATTTTCCAAGGACTGTATTTAATATTAGTTCTTTGGTGGCAGACAAACTGAAATATATTCATTAGTTTAATAAATAAACAAACTAAGATAACGTTGTTTAAGGATCACGCTACTATACTTACAGCTGGTCTCCTTTCTTCGGCTGCATTTTGAGGTGGGTATATTTTGTCATTGTATGTTAACCATTTTTTGGTAGACCTATCCTCATTTTGCCAAGCACAGCTAGTGACTGATGTATGAATTTGAGAACTTTCTGTTTTCAGAAATTGAAAAAATGGTTGAACTTTCAATATATTTACTTTTCTAACAAACATTTCTGATTTGAACAAAATTTATTTTAGTTACAGCTAACCTTCATTTTAAAACGCATAACATAACTTTGGTCTGTGTCTGTGCCTTCACTTCTTCTTTTTTATGTTTAGTAGAGATGGTCGATAAATCTGCGACTCTGCAGCAAGTTGCAGGTGATGGTAGATGAAGGGAAATTTAAAAACGAATTTGTCATGTGAAAGTTCGTATTATCATTTTAGACAATGATATTATTTATAAATATCCGTAAACGCAGCCTGTCTCTTCAAATTAGGATATTTGATGCAAATCAGAGACTGCAAATATCGATATTTGTAAAGGTCATGTCGCAAAAAGCGTTGTCGGGTTTTATCGAGTGGCGGCTCGTGAACTCTTTAAGAGAGAAGGCTGGACATAAAAATATACTCTACTCAGCCAGTTTTTTTCAATAGTATCTGAAATTTCATAAAAAGGTTGTTTATAATGTAGTTTCTTGTCTACCAAATTATGTTTTCCTCCTTTTCACGGGAGGAGCGCCATCAGTTGAAAAATTTTCAAATTGAAATTTTATCAATGAGATACTTTAAACGCTCTCTTGAATAAATTATATCAGTGAATTTATGTTGTAATATTTGGAAAATATTAATTTAAAAGTATCAAGAAAAAACAAAACTCGGACTGAAAAATTAGAATTTACATATTATAGCAAATAACTGAATGCAATAAAAAGGAAGTCAATAAGTTAATTTTCGTGCAACCGGACGCAAAACAAGCATTTTGCAGCCGCAACAGAGGCCGCAAAATGATATTTTGCGGCCGTTACCCAGAGTGACGGCCGACAAAAATTTTTACGGCCGTTCCCATAGTGACTGCCGGCAATCTGAACGCCACTACAGCATTTGACATTTCTGAAATATGACAATAACAATGTATTTCGAACCAAAAACTAACTGTCTTTTCTAAAGAGACATAATGTTTATTGAAATTATGTAATTTTAACGGTTGCATGAAAAATATTGTGTATACTATGGACGCGAAATGTTTTCGCGACCTCGAGATTATCTTGCCTCGGCCGGAGCGGCCTCGGCGATAATCTCTCTCTCGGAACGCAAAAAAGAATTTTGCGGCCTTAGTATACAAATAACTATTCCAGGAATATTCTAAAATTTTCACTTTCAGTTTTCGAATACTTGTGAGATACTTTCTCCATGACAATCTTCCTTTTTTGCCTTTAAAACCAATTTTCTAACAATACCCATTCTTTTCCTTTCCATATTGTTTTAAATCTTCTCCTTAGAAAGATATTGTCATGCTCTACTTTTGACGATTATCTTCCCAAATGTGTAAAAATACAATACTAATATTTAATCCTTCAAAGTATTACACAATTGGATTTAATTTGTTTCAAAGTTTGCAAAATTTTATCCAATATAGATTAATTTTTTTTCATTGAACAGCATTTTTAATTCACTTGACACAATTTTCCAAAAGTCCTGGTAGGTAACCCACCAATATTTTCTGCACTATATTTTGTTCCTCTACCTCAGCGGATGCGATGACAAAATTAAATTACGTAAACTGAAGAAAAAGAAGCGAAGCTTGAAAAGTTGAAAACCAACGTTAACTTAGTAAATACACTGATGCCCAATTTCACCAACCATTTCCTAAAGTTAGGTAATACCTAAATCAGATTTTGGAATTGCTAAGTGAAATTTTCGTTTTACCACGCGCTAAGAATTACTTGAGAGTGGCAATATAGGGTATTTTCTATCATGTTTGGGCGTTTCTTAGCGCATGGTGAAACGTAAATTCTATTTTGTCATTCCAAAATCTGTTTTAGGTATTAGGTACCTAACTTTAGGAATTGGTTGGTGAAATCGGACATCAGACAATTATAAATTTTTTAAATATCGGCGTTATAATTGGTCGACAAAGTGAAGTATGACAAGTCTCTTATTTGCTCTTATTATAAAAACCATGGCCACTAACAACGGCTCCTTTCAGACATGCGCATACAAAAAAGGATTGGAAGCTTACAATATTCTTTGCTCCGATTACCGATATTTATAAATATCAAAAATCACATGATAAATTTGTTCTGCAATATATCAATTCCAAAGGTAGAAAAATATGACATTTTTGACAAACTGCTTTATTATTAGGCTACATATGAAGTAGGTTAAATTGAATATATTTTCAGTAGTAATACCCCTAGGGTCTTGATAATACCGAGATAATTTTGTCATAGAGAATGCTGAAAGCGTGTTGCTTGATAATAGCCCAAGGCCGCAGGCCGAGGGCTATTATCTTTGAGCAACACGCTTGAAGGATTCTCTACGACAAAATTTTGAGTATTTATCAAGACCCGAGGAGTATTCGATAAGATAATTTTTTACGTTGTAGCTTTTAAAAAATTGATGTTGAATAATTTTCAATACAAACTTTATCAATTTTAATCAAATAGTATTCATTTTTATTTAAAACTACAGTTGTGAGAAGTACAATTGGTAAATTAATTGAATCGTTAGATGCAATACCTAATCTTCGCGACATTTTTAATCCAGTTGTCAGTTTGACGTTTAATTAATGTTTGATGAAAACACCACATGTAGGGTATTATCGCTGTAATAGAGCGGTGATTGGATGAAATTTGACACATGACTTGAAATTAAGTAATTTTATTGGTTAGTATATCCAGTAAAAAATTATCTGATAAAATTATGTTTTCTCCCTTTCAAAAGTTCATACTTTTCTATTTTTATGATCAATGAGAAGAATGCAAATTTAATTAACTAAAATCTCTGCAATCCAGCAAAACAATAATATTTGTGAGTTAACTGTATAAACCCTCACTTCGTGGAATCTACTCATCATATGGTTTTAAATGAAACTAACTGTTTTTAAATGACTCCACAATATATTCGTAAAAATCTGTAAATTGCAAGTAAATTGACAATTGTTTCGATATAAATATCATCATCAGAATGACAGAAGTTACTTTTGACATGATGTATACTTGATATATATTTGGCTAGTCCAAATAGTGCCCTATCTAGTGATTGACTTAATATATATGAATAGAAAAAAGAAGAAGATTTTACAAATAGTAGCTTTGATATTATTAGCCCTATGGGGATATTCTGGATATCTTTGTCCCATTTAAGATCAGTATAACTGTGCAATGATATAGGAAACCAGGAAAACTATATCTGCTGATCTTTACAATTATTACTTAAGAAGACAGTTTAATAATGGAGAACTTCCTAGATTCAGCTGTTCATTGAGGACTTCATATTGTGGGTCTGTTAAGTGTCTTCTAATTTCTAATTCTTCGAGGAAGTCCAGTTCTTGCTTCTTATCACAAACATGTAGTATTTCTGGTTCTGTGTTAGGTGTTACTGAATGTTTAGTGTCAAGTAGGTGTTTTGCATAATGTGATTTATCTGGTTGTTTTAATCTGTATGCTCGTAAGTGTTCATTGTACCTAATTTCAAAATTACGACTGGTTTGACCAAGATACACAGCATTACAATCCGGACATTTAAGTTTGTATATCCCAGATTTTCTTAATGGGGTTATTTTTGTTTTTACATTTAGCAAATTTCTACCTACATTGTTTTCTGTTTTAAAAGAAATTGTTGTATTTGTTGCTGAAGATATTATCTTTGAAATATTATTGGAAATATTACCAGCATAAGTGATGGTTTTGTAATTTGTTACTTCTTTAGTTTGTTTAGGAAATATTAGTTGTAACGCCATCTTTTTCTCTTTTTTATTAAGTAATTTATTTATTAAATGTAAAGGATAACCATTGGATGTGGCTATTTGTTTAATTGTATTAATTTCTCTATCAAAATTAAATTTGTTCATAGGAACCGAAAATGCTCTATGAATCATCGAATTGTATGCTGCTAGTTTATGTGACATGGGGTGGTTGGAATCATATGGTATAGTCACATCAGTATGTGTTGGTTTTCTGTAAATTGAAAAGTCCAGTAAATTATTGACTTTTTGAATGTTTAAATCAAGAAAATTAATTGAGTTATTTTCTTCAACTTCTAGTGTGAATTTAATTTTTGGGTGTAAATTATTAATAATTGAAAAACATATTTAATTGTCGTTCACTACCTACAAAACACGCTAATATGTCATCTACAATATCTACATACCTATACCAAAATAAAATATTTTTTGAAATATTACATTCAAAGATCTTTCTTTCCAAACTGTCCATAAAAATGTTTGCCAAAATTGGTGATATAGGGCTTCCCATTGGTAAACCTTCATTTTGAATATATACCTTACTATCAAAAGTGAAATAGTTCTGATTAATACAAACGTCAAATAAATTAAGTATGTCTGATATTATTCCCGGATGGATGTTTTTATCCTCTAGCAACTTTCTTACAAGTGTTATGCACTCTTTTGGCGGAATTTTAGAGAACATATTGGTAACATCAAATGAAATGAGTTTAGAGTTTCCTTGTAAGTTGTATGTTTTCAATTTTTTGATTAGTTCTATGGAATTTTGAATTGAGTATTTACAGTGGCGGATTTGCAGTCCTAGCCGCTCTAGGCCCCAGGCCATGTGCCGCCCTTTTCTCAGCACCGATCATTAGAGACTAGATACATAATTCATGAATTTACTTTATTGCCACTTTTATTTGATTCAGAAAATTGTTAACTAAAAGCTAGCTTATAAAGCTAGTTTATAATATTTTCCGAGGCCAGGGATGATTGGAAATTTGAATAAAACATTTAAAATGGTTTTAGGTTTCCTTTTTAATAAAATAAAGGTTTTACAATGTGTTACAAAACTCGTCGTCTGCACTTAAGCGCAGCAAAATTATTAATTAAATCTTCGCAATCCAATTTCCTTAAAAAATCAGCTTCTATGTTAAGCAAAGCAAGATCGTTTAGCCTCTGCTCCGTCATTGTAGTGCGTAAATAGTTTTTAACTCTGCGCAAACAAGAAAACGATCTTTCTCCTGTACAGTTACTGGCGGGTGTACATACACACATACGAAGACCAATATCCACGTTTGGATAAATGGTTTGAAGACCTTCGGTTCGTAACCATTTCAACAAACTGACTGCACTCTTTTGCTCCTCATTTTTTATGCTGCAGTGGGAACGAAAATGAAGACATTCTTCTGTAAAATTGTCTTCTAAGTCAGTAGAATAAATCATTTGCAATGCTTTGGCCTTATCTTCGACTTCTGAGATGCTTAGATTCTTCAGGTTGGTAATAAAGTGGAATTTATTGTAGAGTAATTTATAAGCATCCCGGCGTCTTTTCAGTTCTTCTGACAATGTATCAATTACTACCAAAAAAGTATGTATTCTAAAATTTTTCACGGCCACTTTGTTGCATCTCTTCACCTGTATTAGTCTCGCCAGGAAGCAGCTTACGCTTTCGATTGCGTCGAAAATCTTTTTCATATTCCTGTACGAAGGACAGTTTATTCGCTTTTTTTTCGAATTCATCGAAATTCTCTCTTGTTTCGCCAACAAAATGTATTAAAGCCTCGTACAGTTCTATAACAATAGTAATGTCAATTTCCACACTCTGAAGTTTTTTACTTGTGGCGTTAATGCGATCTAGTAAACATCCCCAAAAAACAGCCATGAGAGCCGTTTCAAAACGTTCCAGTTTCAAACGAATACCTCTTGCTTCGCATATAACGGTTCTCTTCTGTTGTGTGTCATTTTCGATGGTGACTAGCGCTTTATGGATTTCATTCCAGGATTCGCGTAAACTGCACGAGCTGACCAACGAGTCGTTGATAGACTTTTGACGGTGAAATGGGTTTGAAGGAGTTCCCAACGCTGAGTTGACGCTGCAAAGAAATTGTATAACTCTTGGAGTAGAAAAAAGAACGAACAAGCCTCTTGGCTGCTTTCAGCAGCACATTCACCTACTAAATTAAGCGAGTGTGCTGAACAGGGAACATAGTCGGCAAGGGGTGAAATTTCCTTTATTTTAGCTTGCAGGCCGTTGTATATGCCTGACATGTTAGCTGCATTGTCATATGATTGCCCGCGGCAGTTTGAAATGTCAATTCCCAATTCAGTTAAAGTTGAGGTAACAGCATCTGCCATTTGTTGTGATTTGTGGCCTGTGTTTGGAATAAACTTGAGGAACCGTTCTACAGGTGACCCATTAGGCAGGACATATCTGATAACATAAGTGAGCTGGTCTACGTGAGATATATCCGGTGTCGAGTCAATAATCAGAGAAAAATATTTTGCGGTTAATATTTCCATAACAATTGTTTCCAAAACTTTGTTTCCCATAAGTCGAATGAATTCTTCGCATGTTGTTGAAGAAAGATAACTCGTAAATCCTGAGCCTGGATTTCCATAACGTGTAATGTGTTTGGCTAAGAACGGATCGAACTCAGCGATAAGCTCTAAGGACATCAAATAATTTCCATTGTGGATTGATCCAAATTTTTCTTCGTGTCCTCTGAAAGGCAAACCACGTGACGCAAGCGCTTTTACGCATGCAACTACTCTTTTCAGAATGTTTCTCCAGTAATTTATTTCTTCATCTAATTGCATTGTTAATGCGCGGTCAATGCGACCTAGCACGTTGCTTCGTTCTTTCATATGCAGAACAGATAATTTGTGAGTAGGCGAATTCTCATGAGTTGACACTCGATGATATGAATTTTTCCAGTCATTGAAACCTTCTTTTTTGTCGAACTGACTCTCCCCGCTATTAAAAAGCAGACAAGGACCACAAAAAACACATCCAGTACTTTTGGAATAAATTAGCCACTTTCGCGGAACTTTTTCACCGTTCAGAAGCTGACGTTCGAATAAATGTCTCGACAACTGTCGCGCTTTATCTTTGTAAATGCGCTCACTTTTAGGAAAATCATTTTGGATGTTTTGATTGGCTCCGTTCTTACAAATGTGATCACGCGTGAACTCGTCGATTGTCCATTTAGCTGGATCGTCGCTGATTTCGTAGAGCTCCTGGTCCGTAGGATTGGGCTGCACTCCTACTCCTGCCACTCCTGGTACTAGAGGGACATCTTCGGCTTGTTCTTTCGATATGCTTGCCACATCGATCAAAGTATTTTCACTTGAAGACACTGCAGAATCATCAGTTGACGGAGCGCCACTACTACTTGGAACATCAAGTTTTCCAAAGAAATCGTCTAATTTCCGTGTTTTTTTAATCGTATCTTTTTGTTTATCATCTTTTTCTTTAGCTCTCTTGCGATACTCTGCCCCACTTAACCTTACCCTTTTCTTTCCGTCCATATTCAACTTAAGCAGTATCGCACTCAATCGCTCACTAAACTGAACTGTCCCACCGTCCAAACCCGTAGCTTATATATACCGGTGCAACGTTATACTAGAATAGTCGGGCAGTTTCCAGAACGCGCGCGTGTATGCATGCCGCGCGCTGTCTTGCTCACTCTCACGTCGCGCGTATTTCCGTCGCGCTTGCACCGTTTCTAGATCCTTCCTGCGGGGCGGCGCGCGCACGCATTCGAGCGTCGTGTAGAGCTTTCTAGAATGTTCGTGTGTTCGCAAATCCGCCACTGAGTATTTAGAAATACATCCATAGTCATTGAGTATATTATTTAGTCTTTCAGCTAACTTATTATTAGGTGTATTAATGTAAGAAACTACAGGTCTAATTGGTTTCGAATCTTTGTGTAACTTAATTGTTCCATATAATTGTGGATTCTTATTTATTAAGTATTTCTTTTCATAGTCATTGAAAACATAATTAGAATTATTAACAATCTCTCTTACTGCATTAGAAAACTTTTTTGTTGGGTCTGCCCTAAGAATTTTGGCATCACAAGATTCAAGAAAATTATTAACTTTTGACTTGTACACACAAGTCTCTAAAATGACAGTCGCGTTTCCCTTGTCGGACTTTGTTATTGTAAGGTTATTATCTACCGTTTTCTTCTTAATTGAATTTAATGCTTGTTATGTTTCTAATATTAGTGTATAGTATATAGAATAGTATGTA
>CAJUYH010007475.1:0-17498 GCA_910591685.1 Galerucella tenella | reverse complement strand
CTCATGCCTCATTTACTGATAACTCAGATAAAATTCTCCATACAAATATTCAGCAAACATGTATATTTTGTAAGGGTCAAAAACATAATATTTACAAATGTTTTAAGTTCTTAGCACTATCCCTACATAGGAAACGAGAATTTGTAGCCAACAATAAACTGTGTTATAATTGTTTAGGTAGCAAACATTTGGTTACTCAGTGTACGAGAGAAAAATGTAAAACATGTAGTGGAAAACACCACACTTTGTTGCACGAAACTAAGGAAAACAACCATTCTCAAAGTAATTCACAGTTGACTTTCGAGAACTCTCAGTCGCAACTAAATCAACCAACACAATCGGTAGCATGTATATCACACGTAAGATCAAATGATATTTTACAAGGAGGTTCTAATAAAACTCAATCCTCTGATGCTTTATGTATGGCGTCTTCAACAAAACAAAATGTACTCTTAGCAACTACAAAAATAAATTTAGTTTATGGTGACAAACGTATTGACTACTACTACTAAATGTACAGGCGAGCCTTGTCCTGGACAACTTCAATAAAGGCCGCAACCTTTTTCAGTGGATGCCTGTTTGTGTCTCCAGGAGCCATGACAGTGACACCGAAGATTCGCCTGCGTAATACAGCCCAGTGTGGACACTCTAAGAGAACATGAACTGACGTTTCATCAGTCATGCCGCAACCCCTACATAGGGAACTTTCCTCTACTCCTAGATTGTAGAGGTGCTTCCTCATACAGCAGTGCCCTGTTAGGAGTCCTGCTATCTTCCTTAGCCTACTCCTTGGTAGTTCAGTGGCTGCCCTGGCGTGTCCATCAGTCCATCCCTTCAGTAGAAGTTTGGATTGTCTAGGACCCTGCAGAGCATTCCAATGAGCGAGGTGCTGATTCCTCAGCCACTTCTTCGTCTCCTTGCGTATTCTTTGTTTTGTTAGGCCCAGGGTCGGGCCCGGGCCGCAGAAAGGAGCTGCCGCCCCTTCCGCAGCCAGTGCATCCGCCATCTCGTTGCCTTCAAAACCAGAGTGGGCTGGAATCCATTCTAGCCGCACCACGTTCCGCCTTGCAAGATTAGCAAGTAGTTCTCGACATTCGTTAGCAAGTCCTGAGTTGCTGGTATACTCACTCAGGGCTTTAATTGCTGCTTGACTGTCGGAGTATATTGTTATGCGTCGATTCACATAACCTATGTCTAGGTTTACCTGCGCACATTCCAAGATAGCAAATATCTCGGCCTGATATGCAGATACACCCTCACCCAATGGTACAAGTTTGCTAACTGAAAGCTTGTTTACATTTATCATTAAATTCACATATCCATCCAACGTATTGAACTCCGCGCTCTCTTGGATTCTGCATCACAAACGTCTTTTATATCATTTGACGTCCTCAAAAGGTTACAAATTGAAACATTAAAGGCTGATTTGAATATTTCTGGTATATCTCAAAGTTCCACTCATATTTCGCATGTAGTCGATTTAATCATCGAATCAAAATCTTCTAAAAGAAATAAATTCAATATAACGTGTGGCGTTTTGAACAAAATCACTTGTGCTATCCCTCAGACACATATAGATATCTCTGTCTTCAAAATACCGCCAAATATCGAACTTGCTGACACAAATTTCAATGTACCAGGGAAGATAGATATGCTTATAGGTGCTGACTTATATTTCGATGTAATTGAACCAGGAATTATTTCTCTAGGACCAAATCTACCTGTTCTCATGAATAGCAAATTTGGTTGGATATTAGGAGGTAAAATAGGTACTCAGTCTGATAGCATTTCGAATCTAAGTGTTAGTTTATTTTCTCAAAACATCAGTAATGAAATCAATGATCTAATTCCCAAATTCTGGCAGCTCGAGGAAATATTACACAACAGAATTCTTTCCCCTGAAGACAAAATATGTGAGACAATTTTTTCTAACACTACTCAGCGCTCCGCTGAAGGTCGATTTATCGTCAATTTGCCTTTGAAAAATAACCTTAAGAATCTTAACTTGGGTGATTCTTTTGACTTGGCCAAACGCAGGTTTCTTTCACTGGAAAAAAGGTTGGTTCGAAACGAACAACTATATTTGCAGTATCGAAAGTTTATTCATGAATACCTTGAGTTGGGTCACGCAAAATATGTTCCTCTAGAATTAAAGGCAAAAACCTCACTGAGAAGGCATTTTCTCCCACATCACTGTGTAATTGGGGAAGAAAGTCTTAGTACAAAATTAAGGGTTGTATTTGACGGATCAATGCAAACTAAAACAGGCAATTCGTTGAATTCTGTTATGTACAAAGGTCCCACTGTTCAAGCTGATTTATTCGATATTGTTTGCAGGTTTCGGGTATTCAGATATGTCCTCACCTCTGACATAATTAAGATGTATCGCCAAATTCAAATAAATCCAATACATAGGCATTTACAAAATATATTATGGCGGGTTCACCCTGATCAGGAGCTGAAATGTATCGAATTGCAGACAGTAACATACGGCACAAACTGTGCACCGTTTCTTGCAACCAGATGTTTAGTCGAGATAGCCCACGAGGGTGTTTTAACTCATTCGCTTGCATCGCAAGCACTTCTAGAACAGTGCTACGTGGATGACGTTCTCGCAGGTGCTGCTACGTTGGAAGATTTGGATAAACTATATTTTCAACTTGTTGATTTATTAAAATCATATGGCTTCAGTCTACATAAGTGGATGTCAAATGTACAAAACTTTCCAGATAAAGGGGATGTTGATAAGCATAGCTCTGTGAATATGAATCTGCACGTTAGTGAATCCTTGAACAAGGTCTTAGGAATTTCGTGGCTTCCACTGTCTGATGAATTTAAAATTTACGGATTTTTAATGAATAAGATGGATGCACCGACCAAAAGGAATATACTATCTCATATTGCACGCCTCTTTGATCCTTTAGGATTCATAGGTCCACTGATAATCACTGGTAAAATATTGATGCAAAAAATTTGGAAAACTAAAGCGGATTGGGATGACATTTTATCAGAAGAAATTCAAATCGAATGGGAAAGGTTTAGTAAAGATATTCTTCTTCTCAATGATCTCCAAATTCCAAGGTTATTATTCAATCCTTCTCATGCGAGAAAGGTATTCGAGCTGCACGGATTCTCAGATGCCTCTCTGAAGGCTTATGGAACTTGTTTTTATTTGCGCACTATCTACTCCAATAATGAAGTTACTTGCAGACTGATCTGTTCAAAATCAAGGGTCGCACCTCTGAAGGTGGTGACACTTCCTCGATTAGAGCTGTGTGGATGCTTGCTTATGTCTCGATTATGTCACAAACTTGTTTCAATTTTTCGTATTCATTTTTCTAATATTGTTCTTTGGACAGACTCAAAAATTGCTTTAGCATGGTTACAGGCTACTCCTACCCGTTGGACCACTTTTGTATGTAATCGTGTAGCTGAGATTCAGGAACTGACAACCAATGATCAATGGCAACATGTCTCATCAGAAAACAATCCTGCAGATTACATTTCACGAGGACTTGATCCACCATCACTAATATTATGTGACCAGTGGTGGAATGGTTCTAAATTTCTTTATAATCCATATTTATCTTTGAGTACAAACTCAATTCCACTTAACTCTCTACCAGAACAAAATACTGTGTCCTGCAACTCCACTAATCATTCCTCAGAAGCCCTTGATATATTCTCAAAGTTTTCGAGTTTTTCGAAGCTTCAAAGAACAATAGCATTTTGTTTGCGGTTTGTAAACAACTCTTCAAAATCTAAACCAAGATCTACAGGACCTCTTTCAGTTAGAGAGCTAAATAATAGTCTGCTTCTAATAATTCGCTTCCCTCTGATAGAATTTCCATCTCTCGCCCATTTTCAAAAATCGGTGTAGATTTCGGCGGTCCAATCTCATTGAAAGAGGGTAACACTCGTAAACCAGTTATTACAAAGGCGTATATTGCTTTATTTATTTGCCTAGTGACTAAGGCTGCTTTTATGCACGCGTTTGTTGTCGCCTGTCGCGTGGCCACAAAATACGCGGCGTTCTCCAAACGAATTGCTTTGTATGTACCATTTTATGCATCAACGTCGGTGAGCCGCTCGGTGCTTGTGTCGCGGCGTTCTCAAATTCTGTCGCCTGGAATTAGAGAACGCGTCGCGACAAGCGTTTTATAAATACGATGAATTAAATTGGTGCTTTTATGCAACGCATTTATTGTCGCTGATTCTTGCACTATTTATTGGGTGAACACTCCAACGTCTCTGGCGTCTCTTTTTAATTATATGCTTGTATACCAAATATATAAAACACGGGTCCATTTTTCAATCAATACACACTTTCATGTTGCACAGTACGATGGCCGCTTATAATAAATTTTATTTGAAAGCGGCACGCGGCAAAAAAACGCTAAACAAAAGTTCCATTTTGTTTCATCTACAAAAGCCGCGTTTTTATGTCGCCACGCGACAGGCGACAAAAAACGCGTGCATAAAAGCAGCCTAAAGCAATTCATCTAGAGCTCGTGTCTAATTTATCATCGGATGCTTTCATTTCTACTTTAAAAAGGTTTATTTAACAATATACTCAGATAATGGAACTAACTTTCAAGGCGCGAACAACACTCTTAAAGGGATATATGTTCTTTTTAAACAAAATAGAAACAATTTTAGAGAGTTTTTATCTACTCGGGAAATAACCTGGAAATTTATCCCAACCAACAGTCCGCACTGGGGCGGCCTCTGGGAGGCAGGCATTAAATCAACCAAATTCCACCTAAAAAGAGTTGTTGGGAATCGAGTTCTTAACTATGAACAAATGTCAACTTTGTTATGCCAAATAGAGGCAATTCTTAACTCTAGACCCATTTCACCTATTTCATCTGATCCCAATGATATCAGCTATCTCAATCCGAGTCATTTCTTAGTTGGAGAAATTATGACTTCAGTTCCTGAACAGGATCTACTTAAAATTCCCGATAATAGACTAAAAATTTGGCAGCACATTCAAAAAATGAAACAGCTTTTTTGGAAACGATGGTCTTCTGAATTTCTCAATAGGTTACAACATCGCCCAAAATGGTTCCATGAATCCTTCAACTTAAAGAAGGACGATTTAGTATTAGTTAAAGAAGATGGAACTCCTCCATTAGCTTGGAATTTAGCGCGTGTTATTGAATTGAAACCCGGAAAAGACAAAATGGTTCGATTAGTGAAAATTCGAAGTCAAAGGGGCGAATATTATAGACCAATTATAGAGACTTCTCAGCCGGTGGGGAGGATGTTGCAATCTAAATTATGCTTTTTTTGTTACTACGCTTCGCTGCTGGTTTAAAATTTTCTTTGCCTTTAACACAGAGAGCTTGACAATATACAGCCCGCGAACGTAAGCGAGTTATGGCAGAAAAGCGCGCCATAGGGTAGTTATAGATATATAGTTTGAGAGTTTTATGTTTAGAACATTCTGGAACATGTGACAACAATCCTTGTCAATATTTTTATATAATTAATTTTTTAATGTCACTGTCAATGTTACGGAGCTTTTTTGTAATAAATTTATACTTTCGATAAGTGTTCAAATCATTGATAAAATACAGTCCACATTCTCAAATGTAAATAAAAGGAAACCAATAACAAAATTCTCCACTACATTACAAATCATAATTCAAGGACGAGCTTTGTGCTAGGCGTAGCGTGGCTTATAATGTAATTGATATATATTTTCTCAGTATCAACTGTAGGAACAGCCATTTTTGTTTGCATTGAATTCCATTTGAATTTTCTTAGCTTTTCTCCGGTAATAAGTATATAATAAATAATAGTTTTCTATACACCAAAGTGGTCAAGACCTAATATTATTAACCGAGCACAAAAATTATTTCGCGAGTGACTTTGTCCCGAGCGGAATGAGGTGCAAGGCTCATAAATGTCTTCACCACCATGGTGTATATACAATTTTTTCCACTACTAGCCAAATTTAAGACAAAAATTAAAAAGAATCCACAAACGCACCACGATAAGCGTTTACTCCGTCGTCTGACTGACAAGTACACTGTCAGTTTTAGAAATATTATGAACGTACTCGTTATGTCATCAGTCATTTTCGGTTGAGCGCGAATTTTAAACTAATGGCATTTTTATTCAAATAATTTTATCTTGATAGGTAATTTCAATCAGCAAATATGTTAAAGACAAAATCTCCTGGGTATATAAAATTATGTTGCACAAGTTTTTGTTGAACTACTATCTCTGGATTCTCAAAACATTTGAATTAGTCCATTATTGAACTAGGTTAATAATGGAAAAAATTATTAACCACTAATAGAGATATTCAACTCCCCAGTTAGCTAGAAGAAGCAATAATTATCAACTTTACAGCTAGTAGTGGAAAAAATACAATTTACCATGGGCCTACCATACATATTATATAATTGATCAATTAATTTGTAAAAATATATTTATTATGGGTATACTATAAAATGTTGAAAAGGTTTTAATTGTTAGCAAAACCTCGATCATCATGGAAAGTATAAAAAAAGTAGTACAGAACGATTTAAAAATTTTTTTAAAGGAATTAACAATTTCTTTGTAGATCACCAAAATATTTTACAAAATAGAATTAAAAAATAATTGCCGAATGATTAAAAAATTCTGTTTCTAGGACACAAAACATAATAATAATATTATGCAGTTTTCATATTAATTCATAAACATTTTCCCCTCATTGCAGTTGAATATTTACTAAATATTTTTACATATAAAAACGTGTCAAGGATTACGATTCTGAAGAATTTTGTTGTTTTAACAAATATGTTCACGTTAACTTAACTGTTGATTAAAAGGGAATAATCATTTCACAAGTGCCTAGCCTGTAATCTATGACTTTTGACAGCTAGTAGTACCAAACCTTGTTTTAAAACTATAAGTTGGCATTCCTGCTGCCAAGTGATTGGTCAGACTGCCGCCGGTTTCACACAGCTCTTCTAATATTACTGACTACACATTTGTCAGCTTTGTCCAAATTTACATAAAAATAGTCAGGGCTGAATCTTTATTACCTTTTTTGCCTTTGTTGTTTATTGTATTATTTTCAATTATTATATTCCAACCAATCTAATTGCTTTTTTTATTATTTATTCCATTTAACGAACAGAATCTATTGTTTTTTTTGTTTTCCTTATAAATAATAATGTTTCCAAATAATAACAATTTAAATTACCTGTAAACGCACAGAAGTAAACATACCATACACCTTTGCCGTTCTTTTCTAGCTCTGAGATAGGTATTTAATTTTTCAATCGGATGCTTGGATTGGTTATTTAAACATATAGTTGATTCTATATCACTTGTTTTAGTACTCATTTTGCTCTTCTTATAGCTCGGAACGGGATAAATATTTCATGTGTGGTGAAACTAATACACCAGTCATTATTGACATTCGAAATCGAAAATTTAACTATAATTCCAACAGTTTTCAAACTCTGGTCAAGTGAATGGTACATTGAGACGACAATAAATCTCATTTTGCAACCTTGTCCGAAGTCCGGAACATTGATAAAATTGCAATTAAATTAATTTTTGCTGTATGGTCGTGAAAAAAATTCCAAAAGTTCTGCAAACTTGGGGAAGTTTTCGATATAATATTTCATATCACGTATTAAATTTGCAACCAATCTAAGTGTACGGAACATTTTTTGTTATTAAAAATTAATGTTTTTCTTTATCAAACTAAAGGAAAACGTTCCAAAAGTTCTGCAAATTTGACAGATCTATCGGAAAAATATACCGAACGACTGTACAAATTTGCAACTTTTTACGTTGACCGGAACATGTTTATTTATAATTTTTTTTAATTCGTGGTCATTTTTTCGAGCAAGGCGGTCTCGGAATAATTACAAAAGTTTTGAAACTTGGTTGCAAACTTTGAAAACATCTATTCTGATGCATTTACAAATTTGCAACCTCATACGCGATCCGGAACTTTATGCAATTTGCAAAAATGTAATTTTATTATTTTTTCACCTTCAAGAAAATTGCAAAAGTTCCGGATTAAAAAAAATTATAAATAAACATGTTCCGGTCAACGTAAAAAGTTGCAACTTTGTACAGTCGTTCGGTATATTTTTCCGACAGATCTGTCAAATTTGCAGAACTTTTGGAACGTTTTCCTTTAGTTTAATAAAGAAAAACATTAATTTTTAATAACAAAAAATGTTCCGTACACTTAAATTGGTTGCAAATTTGACACGTGATGTAAAATAATATATTTAACACCACTCCAACTTTGCAGAACTTTTGGAATTTTGGTCTCAAGAACTGAGCAAATTATCATTTATTGCATTTTTAACAATGTTCCGGACTTCGGAACAGGTTGCAAAATTTCATAGTTTGTTTTTATACCATTCCCGACCTTACGTCAAAATTTGAAAACTTTTGGAATTATAATCAATTGATTGTCTTGACTGACTGAACTATAATATAAATGACTTATTAATTATTATTATTCAGTTTCTTACAATAAATATTCAAAAAACATGATAATCAGCCGTATTCCGTATCATGTACCTATGTTATTTTTAACGATGTTATGTTATGTTAAAATAACGATCGTATTTAACTATATTGTTAACTGCTCTGTGATTACCTATCAAGCTTCATTAACGATATTGTTAAAATTATATGTTAAAAAAGAAGTAAGTTTTGATTCTCACGAAGCGAGATGGAACGATACACCTTCAGTGAATGTAAAAAGAGATGGATTCGGTCCCGTTAGATCCGTCAAAGTATAACCTTTAAATAACATACCATCAAAACATATGACAGAAGCAGGGACAAGGGTCATCTGACAGAAGTGCAATATAACGCGAGGAAAGTTTACATTTAAGTGTACTTAATATAATTATAAATGGTAGAACAAGTACGCCTTCCAAAAACAACAAGGCCACAGTATGACATGCTGTTGGAATTTTTAGAAGATCGTCCTATTGTAATAAGGGGGAAGAGCAAACCATGCGAGATTAAAATATTCAACAATTTGTGGGAACAATTTGCTAATAAAATATAAAAAAAAACAGGACCATCCAAAAGTAGCCTATTATTTATGTTTGGTTGCAAAAAATTACAAATCACCACGAATATATAGCAAAAACTGATTAGATTTTTGACATTTGTTCCACTTAACGATATCGTTAAGTCAAAACAAGCTGTCAAACTGGTCCAGTTATTTTAACGATGATAAAATAACGATTCTCGTTGACATAACTATGAGCATGATGATACAGAATCGATATTTTTAGACATATCGTTCGTTATATTACAGAAATTCACACTTAACGATGGTCGTCAAATAACATAACGTGATACGGAATAGGGCCGATTATTATCACTTGAAGGTAGTGGTGAGGCGAGATATCACGAACTGTGATTTAGTAACTGATATATAGAATTCACAAATCACGACTGTTACCTGATCTCGTAGAACACCGTGACGTGATCACGGCCACAGCACAATATTGCCGTGTTTCCTATCGTCTGTTAAAAATCACATTTTTATATTTCAATATGGTCGATTATTGCATATAACCATAAACTATTCATAAAATACAAATATCAAACAACGGAATTAAGAAATAAGGATGGAGATATTAGTGAGATTTATTACTATTTAAAGAATATAAAATATTTCATTTTTGTTCAAGTTTACTGTATTTCAGTTTGTCCCTTCTGTCCATTTACCTTACCTGAACCGAGTCGCAATATTTGATATAATATGTATATACAGTAGCAATGCCATACTATAATAAAATTGTGAAAGTCGTGATCACGTCACGCTTTAAAAGCACTGATATCAAAAAATCACGGTAGCAATTAACATTGTGATTTAAAAATCATGATATCGCTCAACACTACTTGAAGGTAATTCATTCCAAATGATACGAAAGCTTGACAGAGAACAGTAAAGAGAGAGAGAGAGAGATGGGTGGACATACCCAATTAAATGCCCATCGTCTTATGTAGACTCCGTTCGAGCTGCTTCGCGAAATTTCTCAACAAATATTTCCTTCAACTTACGATCATAGGTCAAATATTTTATAAGCATTTTTTTAAGTGTTATAGCTATACAGATACAAATATTCGATAATTGCTTGTTTTAAATCAATTTTATTAACATTAAAAGAATTATACAATTAAAAAGATTATAATGTATAAAAATCAAACCATACATATTAGTATATTAAAGTATAAGTGGATATTAAGGTCTTTAAAACACGCGCGATTTTTGGAGCACGACGGCGAAGCCGGAGTGCTCGAAATAGAGCAAGTGTTTTAAAGACCAGTTATCCACGAATACTTTACGATATTTTTTTTTATTGGTGCACTTTGAAATTATAAATACCGGTCTATAACTACTATGAAATGGAAATCATAGATGGAAACGTCAACTAAATGTCAAATGGTTGAATTCGTGACGTATATGATGTACACCTTGCGTTGTCATGGAAATGAGAAAAACACAAACTAATTTGTATTTTGATGGAAGTTCAACCTTATTGAGTTCTGTGAATGTCAATAGTATTAATTTAAATACCATTTCCTAAGATTTGAAAAATGGAAATATTAATATTTCAAACAATACCAACGGCACTTTCCATTTTAATTTATAAATTTGACATTGTTAAATATCGTTCGAATAAAAGTTTTGACGTTACAAACTACTCCTGTCAGATCAATAATAGACACTTTTAGCTGGTCATAAGTTTTTACACGTATTCGTATCCGTATTCGAGTTACGATGACGTGAAGAAATTGTCAAGAAAGCCTTTTTAGCAGAAAACGTATCGCTTCGTTCTGTTTCTAATTGTATAACCTCAAAGTTTTTTTATTTAACCTTTTTATATTTTTGTAAAACGTAAAATGGGGGCGATATTAAATAATCCATTGCTGCTAGACGAGGAAGATGATGTAATATAACACAAATAGCACGGAATACTGACTTTGGTCGGGATAGGGATACGTTTAAGTATACGGAGTAGGGTACGTAACAATACGTTCAACGCATCGTATCGGCTGAGACGTAACGGGACTACACATGCGCAGTTCGTTACGTATACGGATACGTGAGAAATTTAAGACAAGCTAAAAGTCTCTAATAAAAAAATTGTCATTTAGATATGATTTAGACCAGAGATTTAGTCTTCGTTTCTCGAGTTGTTGATGTTGCCACGGTAACTTTAAAACACGCGCGTGCTAAAAAGTTCGATTTAAACACGCTGAGGCGTGCTTTAAATAGGTAAAATGGTTCACCAATAAAAAAATACTTTTTTTAACAAACCATATCCTTGGCAACCAATAAGGGTGACGGCTAACCTAACCTAACCTAATCAAAACGTCAAAACATGCTCAAAATCACTTGTAATCTGTGCTTAAGATTCATAGCGCCATTTTTGTATGCTTCATCGTTTGAAGGCGATATTAATTGTGTTATTTGACTAATCGATTATGCGTTGTGGTAATATTAACAACTATAGTTGATCTGAACGAAGTTCTTCGCATTTTCAATAGCATGGCGAATCGTAGAGTTCAGCTGTTTTGAATATTTTCTCTATTATGTTAATTATCATAATAAGTGTGCAAATACAATGTGATCGAAATGGTATTTTTGGTCGTATCTATTTACTCCATCCAACAATAAGGGCGAGTTGTACCAAACACCTAAACTCGGTTTAATGATGACTGATGTTTAGACTGATGTACCTAATTGTTGATAATAAATACATCAATCAGCCACAGTCTAAACATCAGTTATCATTAAACCAAGTTCAAGTGTTTTGTACAACTCGCCCTAAATAATTATAACTTCACCCTCACTCAGACGTGGATGTCTACATCCAAATCTGGAAGTTCAACCATCTTGTTCGCTTGGTCTTAATCATTGAGGATTTAATAGCTCTCATATCCATGCCCATCACACACCTAGACGTCAGTGATATACATGGTGATTGATTTAGAAGCCCGTGCTTCGAGGGCGGATCAATAATTTTGATGAATGTTTTACTTGTGCCCTACCTGTTACCAATGCTGCCCTACCACAAATTCGACTCTAGCTACAGCACTGATAGAAAATAGTAAGTACTCTCCACACGAAGACCAAAAAAATATTTCGTAACTTACCTATCCAGAATGTAATGTAAATACGACTCGTTTGAGAGTGAGTGGAATTTTGGTATTCAAAAACCATGTAGGTTGAGTAACTCATGTGAGTAGAGATTGTAGTGCACTAGTTTCTGTTTCGAGCTGTCAAAATTGTAATTTTTGGTTTATTTGAACTAAATTTGACAATTCATATTAATCATTTCCCTTGTGTATCCATTCCCCGAATATAGATAACCTCAAAAATTATATTAAAAACTTTATCATTCATTGAATGAATATGAGCGAACAAAAGAAATATATAACACCGAGTAAAAAATATATTTAACGGAGTTAGTGGCTCAATATGAAAATATTATAGAGTGTAAGAAAACGGATTTAGTGAATGCATCCGAAAAAAAGAAAACGTGGGCTATTATCACTACAAAATTCAATTCTGTAACGGATCACACAAACGTAAGTAGTATTGAATAATAGCAAATTTCATTCCCATCCAGTATTACCATAACCTAACTTTTACAAAAGTAATAATTATTGGATTTGACTTGACAGCGAACTCCACAACAACTTCAAAAAGCATGGGGGAACATAAAATGCAGAAGGAAAAAGGAGCTATCAAAAGAAAAACAGCAGAGAATGGCAACTGACGGTGGAGTTATTAAAGCACCGCCTGATGATGATGCTACCGATGTCATCTTAGATTGTGTAGACATCGAAATAAAAGATGTCATTGATAGCGACGTGGCTATGCTAAGCCTCATATCTTTCCTGTGAATGTCAAATTTGTTAATATTCTTCCTCTGCTTTACAGATACAACAAGGAGCTCTCTTTTGAGAAAAGGGCAAAAAAGGGAGTCTGCAATTGATACTGAGCTGGCAGCACGTGTAGCCCGGCTAAAAAAACTTGAGAAGCAAGATGAAGAATTTCACATGATGCGAATGGAAAATGAGAGACAGTTACATGCTGTCCGGTTAGAAGCTGAAAAAGTAAAATTGGCAGCTGAAAGAATTATTTTAGAACACAACAAAAACCAGTTCATGGAATAATGTATATTTTTATTGAAATAATAATAAAACTTAAGTACTAGTCAATATTTTTTTTCATAAAATGCCTGTGAATGAATTTGACTATTAATTTTACTTACCGTGGAATAGGCAAATAAGCTTCATCAACTCGTATAAATCAGCCATTTAAATACAATAAATTGGAAATCAATTATGAAAACCTTTATATATACGTCGTTATTAATTGCTTCAAACACAAAAGTATGAGGTTATGTTGATAATGTAGGGACCAACTAGTTACCCTCAAAATAAACTCATTTATACACTACAATTGTAGTGTCGATTTGAGTATTCCTTGTTTCTGGATTCCAAATTGAGCATGAGTGTCGATTCGAGTGCAGATTGAGTGTAAATTGAGGGTGAGTGAAGTCTATTAATTTGGCCCTAAATCTTAAACGCCAAATTGAACAGATCTAAATTTCATTCGTGTACCTAGATACATAATATAAATAAAGCAAGATTTCTTTACAGCCTAAGAAAAAATTCTAAGCTAAAAAAAAACTTTGTTATGAGTTAAATAAATAAACAAATATATATTTATTTTTTTATGCAAAATTGAAATTATCATTTTATATTATTTTTAAATGATGAACTTTCATCTACTATTACAAATATTTGTATTACAAAATTTGTAATTATTGCTTTTTGTTTTTTTTTACAAGTCTTAAATTTATTGAGAATTCTAGAGCCGTTGCTGATACTTTATATTAAATTTTTTCTGTATTAAATTTAATATTAGCTTTATTTATTTGAATATGTATACCTTTTATCAGAGTTAATATTAGATTTAATTTAACTATATTATTTTTTTAAGAATAAATTAGAAGCAAGTTCATTTCCCGTAACAACTAGCTTGGAAGCCATAGTTGTCAAAGTTAAGTCAGACAATGTTTATTATATTTGTAATCTCTATCTACCGCCAAGCTCTCCTACAACTTATAACGAACTAAAAGATTTGTTTAGTCAGATACCGGCTCCTCGAATTATAGTAGGAGAATTCAATAGTCACAACATTATCTGGGGCTCGTTTCATACTGATGCTAGAGGGAATATTGTAGAAAGAATCATATCGGACCTTCAGCTTAACTTTCTTAACGATGGCTCTCCAACAAGATGTAACGTCAACACTGGGAACTTATCAGTAATTGATTTAAGTTATGAAATCGAACAATTTTATTTTGTAAAATCTACATTGTATATGTAGATTTTACAAAATAAAATTGTTCGATTTCATAACTTACCATGGATCTACATCAAGTAAAAGCCTCATTTATTCAATTGATTTAAGTTTGTGTGACCCCCAACTAACTCCCCGCCTTTTCTGGGAGGCCCTTCAGTAAACATATGAAATCGATCACCATCCTATTCTTATAAAGAATTCAGTATCTCTGACTCCCGAATCATTTGTTCCGAAATGGAAAACAGGATCTGCAAGTTGGACAGATTTCGAATCCTACATTAACCACGAAATGCCAAAATGTACAATGACTAACGTCGTTAATGAATCTTTAAATAATTTTAACACTGTTATTCTAAGAAGTGCAGAACTCTTTATAGGAAAAACCAAGAGGACAAACAAAAAGGTAGAACGTGTCGCGGGACACACGGTAGGAACTTTAGTTCCTTTTAAGCAAAAATTATGTAATACATCTGACGTTATAGATAAACAATTTGCACATTCCTCGGTGGTCGAGTAGTAAGCAAACCAGACTCTCACGCGGTAGACCTGGGTTCGATTCCCCGTGAATAAGTTTTTTTTTATTGTTAATTTTATTTTTAAATAATTAATCTGCTTGATATTAATAACGACAACAGGTAGACGTTTGAAATATTTAGCAGAATATTCATTATTATAGATAATGGTACGGTACCCTTCATGAGGGAGTCCGACTGACAACATCTACTTATAACAGCATCGTATATTTAAAAAGGGAAACCGTAGCATTATACAAATTGGACATTCAAGAACTGTACGTTTACCACAAAAAAATTAGTGGATACATAAAATTAAATTGTAAAATTTTCAATTTGAAGTTATATTACAGATTTTTTCTTAAGTGGGTCGTAAAAAAAATATGCTGTTCGACCCGTGTGGATTGTCCATATCGCACTTGAACGATTGAGCACTCCGCCTACGGCGTCGTGCTCAAACTTCGTCTTCGTGCGATATGGCCATCATATCCACACAAGTTGCACAAACTACTATTTCTATCAAAATATGCCCTTTTACATTTAAAAACAAGCTGCCAAATGTCAAATCAATTTATCCATCAATTTTAAAGTTATCGAATTAAAACATTCAAGTTTTCAAAATTTCAACACCCTGTATTTCGAAAAGTAAATACCCCTTAATCATCATATCATTTTGTCCAATTTTACGAGATGAATCTACATGCAAACGTTGTAATTACCCTTAACGTTCGATATGCTCATACCATTTTTTGCGCGATCGTATTGAAATGAATTCCGAATAAAATAATTTAAATTTCTTCGAAATAAACGAAATGTCAAAAGTGACATCTATACTTCTCGATCAGTTTAAAATATATTTTGCATTTTGGTGAAATTTTTTTGATGCTATTTATTACTTTTCGACGTTTGAACGGTAAGTAAATCACTTACCGACGTGAACTTAGAAACCAGTGAACACAACCTACCGTCCTGACAACCGATACTGTAAATAAACAAAAAAGATCAATCGGGCAAAAAAAATTATGGAAATAATAGTAAAAATTTATCTGAACAAATTCAAGTAGATCACCAGCACTGCGAATACCAGCTTTGCATAGAATTTTAATATAGCATCGGTAGTTCAGTGGTAGAATGCTCGCCTTCCACGCGGGCCGCCCAGGTTCGATTCCCGGCCGAAGCATATGAATCGCTGCTTCGTAAACGAGAGAGAGACTCAGGAGAGAGCACACGCACGCAAGCAAGGTACATAACGAAGCAACGTAACATAACATAACGTAACGTAACGATCAGATCTTTTGCGTCGCGACCCCTGGTCGCTCAAACATAACCTGACGTGAAGAACTAAAGTTCCAAAAACGCACTCCTGTACCATGGTGGAACACTAGAGGATAAAATATTTAGACTAATCGAAAAAAAAGGAGTGAGGAGCATTCTCCTGTCACTGTCTGGTTTGGATCCAACCAATGGAATATGTAAATTCGAGCTATTTGACAGTTCTGACTTCTGACATTACTCAGCACGATGAACGGATAAGGAAGAAGAAAACGTCACGAACGGGTGTCAATTGCATTATTTCTCATTCTATGTGTGTACAGGTGTTTTGTAAATTGTTTTTTGAGTGAGATTTGTGAGAACATTTAAAAAGTAAAGCCTTATTCCACTGAATATAGATATTTGTGACTTTTTTAATAATCTTTTGCAATGGCAGGACATGTATGTGCAGTGAAAGGCTGTTTTAATAGTAGAGCGAAGACAAACGATAGCTTCCTCTTATTTCCTAAGGATTCACAAAGGTATGTTTCTCTTTGGTGAAAAATTTTGGAACCACATAATAAATATTATCATTGACATGCTGTTTCATTTACTTTCATACCAAACCCCATTTTTTAAATATCTACGAGAGAGGAACACACAAAAGTCACATGATGCAGAGTGTTTAAAAAAGCATAGTCTATAACATCTTTTTTTAATAAGTACAGACATAATGAAGTCATAATATATCAACATTTAACAAATGAAAATTACGAAAAATATCCTCATTTGTTGGATGGTTACAATAAAGAAATTTTTAAGTACGATTCTGTCGTTCCCATAACGCTGGCTCCTGACCTGACATTTATCCAGAAAACATGGCCGACAGTTACTTTTAAACTTTAAAGGTACCGCCCTGGAGATGCACTACTGTTTGTTAGGTATACATACTGTGGCCTAACATAACAGAACGGGTAATCTGTGAACAGAACGTTTCCGCGCGGCATACGTACTCTTTGCGTTTGATTATTCGATTCACTCAATCTTTTACATTTCGCGAAAATTTCCAATGTCCCCTGTGGCGACGATTAGCATGTTTGGATCTTGGACAATGGCCATATTCTACTTGCTTTTCAAATTAAACTCGGCTTCCATTTTATAGAGAATAGTCTATTTCGCTAATGAATCTTGAATTTCATTAAGCGATTTTCCTTTTGTTTTGGGTAAAAACAAATAGAAAACCGCGAAATTCAACAAGCCCGTTACACCGTAAATAAACAAAGTAAAATACACTCCCGAAACTTCCGCCAGCAATGGATATGTGAATTTAATGATAAATGTAAACAAGCTTTCAG